>CM029666.1:11110355-11203569 GCA_017311315.1 Dendrocalamus latiflorus | reverse complement strand
GGTGTTTGATTCCCAAAAAGAGTAAAACACATAAATTTTAGAGTGAATAGTAATCTCATTTGTTTTAGGATAATATAAGATATTATCATACTGATTTAACTAACAGCATATAATAAAACTCATTAGTTGGCCACTTACAGATTGCCCCACCCATCTCTACATTGATTTAATCTAACAAACACTATCGTTCTTATCTCCACCCATCCTTGTCGTTCACTCATTCTCATCCACATAGGACCAGCTGAGCAACGTTGAAGGGAGCGAGGGCAAAGGCGACGGCTCTAGCTCGGGCGGCACGATGAGAGCAAGGGCGAAGTCTAATGGTATCATCTCGAGCGGGAGCGATGGGTATGAGGGCAAAGGCCGGCGGGCCGGCCACACCAGCTTGGGCGACGGCGGCGGGAGCCAGGATGACGAATGGCGGCGACGGGAGCCAGGGGTGAAGGCTAGTGGTGCCAAATTTGTGGTGTGACGAAGACATCCTTCAACTCCGGCGTGGCAACAACTCCAGCAAAGACGGTAGAGGTGCAGAGCAAATCGGCAGTTGGTGAGTTTCTCGCATGTTCGCTCTCTCATTCTTCATGCACATGAATTCTGCAAATAGATTGGGATGAGTGGATTTTCCCAATAAAATTCCTGTGAAACCATGGGGAATAAATAGTATTCCTTTGGAGTTTCTTGATGCGGTCCCTACAAACCAAATATGTGAACAATAGCCAATCCTTTGGGATCCCAAATCCTGTATTTTCCCTCCACAATCCTTTGAATCAAGGAGGGCCTTATCCTCGTCGTTCCTCTCAAGTCTCAACCCCTATCCTTTTTGATACCCAATCCAATCGGGCTATGGTGACAGAGGCGGTAGCAGGAAGGCAGCGTTATGGGGGTGTTCTTTTGGGCTTTTAAAAATGGCTTTTGGCTTCTGCTACAGTACCTAACTTTTAAACGGAATATTTTCTCAAAACGGGGTCTACAAGTTAAACGATCTACACGTTAAAAGCTCAACATCTGTACCAGCCAAAATCGCAAGTGAATATCTGTCTCTCCGTAATCTGTACTGTAAACAGCCAAAATTCAAAATTTCAACCAAAAGTCATAAGTCGCAGCCGAAAAGAACAGGCCCATGGAAGCTCGAGCGACAACAGAGGCGCTATGGGAGCTCGGGTGATGGTGACGGAAGCTCGAGCAGTAGAAGCGACGGTGTGCCATGAAGTGGTAGCCCACGACAGAGCAGCAGCATGCAGTGCTCACCTCAGTTATACACGATAGAAAAAAATAGGTATGAGTAGATGTTAGATTTTCTGTAAATTCTCTTGAAATCACAAGGAATGAATAGTATTTCTATGAAATTTCAGAGTGGTATTTCTGTGGAATTTCATGTCGCCATTCCTACGAATCAAACGCGTGAACCGTGCCTATTCCGTCAGAACGAAGAATCCTACATTTTTTTTTGAAATTTCAAAGAGACCAAAAAGTGCTTGTTTACCTTCCATGTGGTCGTAGATTAGTGAAATTAGGGGTGTGTTTGGTTGCCTGAATCTCCTTCGTCCTGACTGGGTGGATCTGTATAATCTGAGAAAGAGCCTGTTTGGTTGCTTGTATGAGTGGATGCAGCCTGCATGAGCGGATACAAAAATACGCTCTCATCCTGGATGTGTGGATACGCTCAAAATGAGCTTCACTGGCCATCCTGGATGGGTTGATGCAGTGTATCTTATGCGGTCCCACGTGTCAGCCTCTTAGGTTTGGTAGACTGCATCTGCTCATACAGGCAACCAAACAGCATCTCAGTTTTTTTGCATCCGCTCATGCAACCTCACCAAACATCTTCTTTTTCTGAAATACGATTCCACTCAACCTGCATCCACTCAGTCAGGATATACGATACAACCTCCATCCACTCACCCCTGTATACGTAACATGAATGGGCCCACGTGCGAACCTATTAGTTTGTGGCAACCAACGTACGGTGCGAGCACACACACAGCCACGTCAAAGTAACCGCAACAAAATGCCATGTACTCGAACCACTCGCATACGTTCACCCAAAACCGCTCACGTACTCACTCCTAACTAGTATAGTGTCCGTGCTAACGCCACGGCGGCATTTTAGGGATGCACACGAAATCAACCAAACGAATTTTTGAATGGCCATACATGTTTTGTTCCCTGCTTTCAAAGCCAATTTTTGAATGGTCATATATGTTTTGTTTTTGAATGGCCTTGTTTCCTCACGCGTCACCTTAGAGCTTGTGCTCGCAGGTTCAGCATTCTCCTTGGAGCTTGTATTTGGCTCTGCAACTGATTTTGGCTTCTTTGGTAAAGGAAGAGATGCAGGCAACTGGAAAAAGGAGCAACTGTGGTGTGTCCGACCAATCCTGTCAACATAGCAATCGATATAACTACTTCAAGCAGTTAGAGACTGGAGTACATACTACAATGCTTAGGTATAGTCCTGTGAAAAGGGGAAATTAAATTAATGAGGTTTGCAAACTGCGAAGGAAGATATTCACATTTTGGAAACCTGGTATCCCCACTCACCCATGGCTCAGCATATTCTTTTGGTACTTTTGGATCTGAACCATCTGAATATGCATGGACACGAAGGGTGTTAAGATCCAAAATACAGCAATTTGTACAGTTAAAATAAGTATTCGATATTCTGCATTTCCTTCTAAAAGAGAAAATTTGCAATGTCAGACAACAGACTACGAAAAAAAGTGCATGGCCTTTTCTTTATCCAATTTTCAGAGAATATTAAACTATTTATTGGATGGTTTAGCTAAAAACATAAAACAATGAAGATAAAAATCTTACACCAATACCTGATGAATAACTATTTGTTTAGGATAAGACCTTGCATATGAAGAGTTCCCTTGCCCAAATGCAACTTGTGTACGGATTTCTGCTATGGCAACAGGGTAATACATCATTAGCAATATATTCAAACTAACAGAAAAATGCCAACAATATTAGAAACACCCTTTACATCCATCAACAAGCACACATCTTTGATGGTTCTAATGATCTAATCCATGACTTAAGAAAGGGACAGATTTCTGAATATCTGCTTTGTATATTAGGTACACAACCAGACATGCATATAACCTAGTAAATAAAGATTGTTCATACAAGTACAGGGCCTAAGTGGTCAGCTCATTGCCAAATTTAGTTGAGTGGTGAGGAACTAATCGTGCTGTGCATGTTCAATTCACAGTCTCCAAGATTCCTATTTTACATAAAATTGCAGGATGGAATTTTGAAACTTCTTAGGAAGTTCATCTTTGGCAATAACACCTAACTGATGAGCCATTACTAATGGGGGACGTAGGCCCTGAGCATGCTCAAACAATAGGATTTACACATTTACTGGATATGCATGAAGTTTATAAAATATAAAACGCTACAGCAATTAACTACACTAAACCTTTTTCTCGGTCTTAACTCTTCTCGCGAAAGGATCCATGCTCTGCAGAAATGAAACAAGATATTGGAAACACCAATCAAGCCTCAAATGACAGGCAAATAAAGCAACATGAGTCACTGTTCACTTGCACCAGATCATACTAACCAAGAAAATGCACCTTCAAATTTTCAAGAGTGTTCTGAGTTTTTGGATCGGCCATCGATGCCTCAATGTCAACATAAAAGAGGTAGTCAAAGTACCTGGTGCAACCCAGGATCAAATGGGTTAAGAAGAAATAAACTGCACAAGTAGCTCTCATATTTGTGTAGAACTGCAGGAAACCAAATTGAATAAATGTGGGGGTCATACGGTTGTTTATCTAACTGTAAGGGTGTGGAAAAGTTGTCATCAGCTACATGAAGAGGCCTTTTCTTGTGTGGACGGCTTTCTATCTGCACATCCATTCACAAGCAAAACATACTGATAGTGAATTATTACAACAAAACGCATGCAAGTGACAAAGCAAAGTTGTTTGATATACCTTGGTGAGGTTGATTTCCCTCAGTGCAAAAACTGCAAGTGCCTTGAAGAGTTGCCCAGATCCTTCTTCAAGTGAAAAGACTATGCTAGTCTGAAAATCAAACGATTATACAAGTCAACCGGGTTTGTTTTTCCTTTTGGGAGGGAATGAAAAACAGGAAGGACAATGAAAAAGAGTTTCAGCTGCGATTTGTACCTTGTATGGTTTATCATTGCGAGGTATAATGGGTTCTTGAGCCAGCATCATAAAACGGGTAACATTATCTTTGTCATCCTAAGGAAAGAGATGCTCTAATGTTGAGGATAACGAACAGAACATGTTCTCCCAGTTTGGCATGAAATCACTATACCTGAATATTTTCAGCAAGAATATCCAGTCCATAAAGTTCAGCAGCCAATGAACTGGCAATAGCACCAGTGTCTTGGAGCATTTGTTCTGCAATAAGCTAGGAAAGAAGCATTGTATTATGATTAATAACAGAAAATTCACTTGTTGGGTCACTTGAATCCCATCTATTAAAAAATCAATAGAGATTTGCTGAAGCTATGCTTCTTTAAGTAGCTAAGCAAAGTAGATGTCGAAGTATGTGAATGCTGAATAGGACTCACCTATATGGGATGTGGGAATTTCTGGAGGCAAGGGCAGAAATGACATCGCCCAATGCAGAGAGTGATTTGTTGATGAACTGTGACTCCTTCAGCCTCTCTCCTTCTACTTCAGTTTTAGCCACACGCTCACTTCCAGCAAGGTCGACCAACCAGATTTGGCTTCTGCTTCTTTGACCAGTCACCAAATGCTCACTCCTAACAGTAACCCTAACCAAGCTGCAAATATGACAGAAATCCGGGTACCATTATCCCAATGCTGTAGTAATGCCGCTCCTATGACAAATAGACAACTTGACTCTAATTGCTAATGGTCAATCACGAATATTGAAAAATGGTAGCCTATTCCAATATATGAGCTGAATTATTTACAACTTAGAAGGAATGCTATACAAGTGGTGAAACGCCAAGATACTCACCTATGGGAGCGGCTGCTCAGTTCATTGGCACTGGTTGATCCAACAGATCTATTTTTAGCGCCAGCCTTCAGTTTCTCCCACATGCCATCTATTGTATAAATTGGAGCCTCAACCAAACCAGGAACCTCTTGTGTTCCGTCAGCACTTTGCTTTATGTCCAACCTTTAGATGCAACAAGATATTATGCTTCGAAAAAAGAGAATCTACTATCAAGTCAGGATAAGAGAATGAAAGGAAACATACCTTTTTGCTGTTTGTTCACAGCTGTCATCAAGAAGGTCCCTAATTTTTTCATTATAGACTTCCAAGATGCTCACTGAAAATGTGTATATCACAGACGAACTTCTCTCCTCGGACATCCTGAACAATTCTTCCAAAGCCCTATAGTTAACACCCCTATTCTCTGGAAACCCTTCCATGGTGAATGTCTTTCCTATTCCTGTTTGCCCATATGCGAAGATACATACATTGAAACCATCCATCACTGACCTCACGACTGGCAAGCTCTCAGCAAACACAGCTTCTGAAGGAAACAATTATATTCAGCATCCATCAACACATAATCATATCTAAAATATATTCCGATAAACAAAGCATATTTCATTTGTTCAACTAAATTACCGCTACAATATATTGCATCGGGCATGCTATTTCTGCAGCTTTCCAAAAAGCACATAATGGACATAATGCCAAGCAGAGTAGCAACAGTTAATACCTTGATCATCCATTATATTCAGCATCCATCAACACATAATCATATCTAAAATATATTCCGATAAACAAAGCATATGTCATTTGTTCAACTAAATTACCGCTACAATATATTGCATCGAGCATGCTATTTCTGCAGCTTTCCAAAAAGCACATAATGGACATAATGCCAGGCAGAGTAGCAACAGTTAATACCTTGATCATCTGCCGGTGCAAAAACACGATCAAATTTAAAGATCTTCCTTTCTTTCTCTGAAGGAACAAACTGCAGCTCGGTCTCCTGCGACGGATCGATCTCAACCACGGATGAGCACCCACGGGAGACCTCATCGGCACTTAGAGGTCGGCACCGGCAGAACACCCCTAATGTTCCCCCTCAGCTCGATTAGCTCATTGTACAAACGACGCGCTGGGCACACTCTTCCATGTACTTCTTCTTCAAAATCCATCATACCTCGGTGCACACTCCTCGGCGCACTTAGCCAGCTGCTGCTTGTACCTCTCCATCAGACTGTTATACTTCCCCCTACAACAAACACGACCAAACACCAACAATTCCACAAGCATAAAGGCTTCACATCCATCCTTAAGCAAGGTGTGTATGGTTGTTTGTGTACCTATGAACCGGAGGGCAGCGGGGCGGTCAGGGGTGGTGATCTCCTTCAACCGCGGCGACGGGATAAGGCAATCATCTCCTTGGTCTCTGAACTCCTGTAAAATCAAGAAACCTAGCAATCAGAAGCAAAGAACATAAAGAGATAAAACAGAGAGCATTGTAGTAAACCCAAGAGATCTTTTTGCAGGAACCCTAAATTTCCCACCTCCAATAAGCTGCGGAGAGCCTCCCCCTCTCCTCCGGCCATCGCCTCCTCCTCCTGCTGCTCCACCTCGCTGGTCGCCACCGCTTCCTCGCCTGACAAGTTCTCCACCGTGCGATGGATACCAACAAAGCCCTACCTCTCCGTTGCATACTACAGGACCAAGAACCAAACCTTTGCCCCGCTGAGGCATCGGCGGCACCGACGCGGGCGGCGGCGGCGGCGCAGGGTTCGGGTCGTCCCCCACGCAGCGGTTTGGGCTCGGGGGATCCGCGGAACTCAGTAGTTATAATTCAAGAACATTAGCATCTAGTAGAACTAATGCAAGAACAAATCATGCCAATTGCCATCGAAACATGAGATTATTAAAGCATAAGATCCACCATATAATTCATCAGAGTGAGAACTCAGAACACGTGTATGATTAATTTCCACCCAAAGAATCACATTTTCTTGGGAGAGTCCAGAGATCAATCTCCCACTCCCGTCTTTCAAATCACGGTTGTGTAACTAATCCTCTTAAAAAAAGAAACGAATTCACGAGGCCGAGCAGTGTCTCGCGGTCGGTGAAGGTGCGGCCGAAGAGCACGACGGGCTGGTCGGAGGCGCGGAAGATGTAGAGAAAGCACCAGGCGCCAAGGATGCTGAGGAGGATGACCAGGGAGAAGGGGTGCGCCAAGAGCGAGGCCGCGAGGGAGAAGGCCACCACGGCGGCGTAGTTGACGCGGAAGTAGCCGAGGTTGCGGCGCAGGCGCGAGGTGGCCTCGGAGAGGGAGTCCGGCCGCGAGAAGGCCGTGCGGGCAAGCGGCGGGATCGGAATGGGGAGATACTCGAGCGCGTCGATCTCGACGACGACATTGCCGCGGAGGTGGAGCTCGGAGCGGAGCCGGGGTTTGGGGAGGGCTAGGGTTTTGGTGGAAGCACGCGACGCTTTTGATTAGGAGGCGGCGGCGGAGTGGAGGAGAGGGGGAGGAGGCAGCGGAGCAAAGGAGTGGGGGGAGGAGGAGGCGGCAGCGGCGGCGCGGGGTGGGGAGGAGGAGGCGGCGGCGGTGCGGGGTGGGGAGGAGGAGGTGAGGGGAGCGGCGGCGCGGGGGAGGACGGGGGGAGCGGAGGGAGTGGAGGCGCGGGGGAGAGGTGGAGATGGGGAGCGGCGGCGCGGTGGAGGACGGGGGGAGCGGAAGGAGTGGCGGCACGGTGGAGGACGGGGGAAGCGGCGGGAGTGGAGGCGCGGGGGAGGAGGCGGCGGCAGCGCAAGGTGGGGGGAGGTGGCGGCGGCAGCGCGGACGAGCGAAGAGGCGGCGGCAGCGCGGACGAGCGAGGAGGCGGCGGTGGAACGGAGGAGCGGGGGAGGAGGAGTCGGTGGGGAGGATAGCTGCGTGGAGAACGGAGGAGAGGATTTGGTGACGGCGCGGAGAACGTGGGAGGGGTTTCGGTGGGGAGGGGATTCGGTGGGGGAGAGAGTGCGGGAGGGGTGGGGAGCGGAAGTGGCTATCGGAGGACTGCAGAGAGCGGGACGCGGGAGGGTACTGCAGATCCATTGAAGGATGACCGTCGAATATGGTTGAGTAAGGAGAGAGAATGGAGGAGAGTTAATCTGGTGCGCACGTTTTTATGATGGTGTATTTTTGGGTGCATATTGTGGTGTGGACGTAGTTAAGGTCATGACTGTGGAGCAGGTAATTGTTGGGTGGATGTAGAATAATTTGAACTGGTGGATTATTAGTTTAGATTATCACTGACCACCTGGCCCAACAAACGCGCTGACATGGCGGGGCATCCTGCAAGTGGGCATCACCCCTCACCATCTCTATCCCCAAAAATAGCCCGCTTTTTTTCTCCCTTTTCCCCATTTGAAGCATATCCATCTACAATATTAGGGCATTCAGAGACAAAGCCAGATTTGGTACTGTTACGCACGATATTTATAAAACTAGCTATATATGAACCGTATTTGTAAAAATGGCACTACTGCCGTCCGGGGGGCAAGCGGTAGCGTTGGCGAGGGACATGTGGCGAGGCCGCCGGCGACTGGCGCCTGCCGCCCCGCCAGCAGATGGCAAGTAGCCTGCCGCCTGGTAGGGGGATAGCAGGCAAGCCTGCTGTCCGGTGAGGGGGTGATAGGCGATTAAGCCGGCTGATTAGCCGGCTTAATTACCTGTCCTAATTTTTGCGTTTAATGTTTGTTTGAATTTTTAAATATATCATATGAGCTCAAAAAATTACGAAATCCCAAAAGAACAACAACTACTTGCCATTGATTCCCTCAAGCACCTGAAAAACCATGGTCAAACAGAATTACAACAAGATGCATGTTTTGCTCTTTAGATGGTTCACACAATTTCATGTTCATATAAGCAAAAAGGAAAAAGGATATCCTATATTCCCTTCCTACAACTCCCTTTTTCTTTGGAGCACAATTGTTCATGGTTAGGTAAAAGTTTCAAAAATGCATTGTCAGCATGTCGATCCTCTATTATGGTGGTCATATTTTATGTTTGACACCCACATTCAACAATAGTTTCACATTTGTTATAAAGGAACTGAAATTCAAATTTTGAACTTTTTGTAACCTCACTAACTAGTAAGGAAACTTACTAGCCTAGCTGGCAGAGTCCACCACCATCACCTCTATTGGCACTTCAGCTTCCGACCCCAAATAGCCAAAAACATTAGTACATGAGATGAATACTTCCATGTTTTTATACCATGGAACAACAAGCTTCATACCTATATTTAAGTGAAATTAAATGAACTAATGATATCTTATCCAAAAACCTTTAACATAAGAAAACCATGCATGGCAACCAGCAACTTCTAAAAGACATTTATGCTAAGAAATGTATTTTTGTTATCTTGTAACATTCCAACTCAGTATCTAAAACCAATTATTGACATGAACTTGCTTCAGCTAGCCTAGGCAACAAAATCACATTCCTGTCTTTTAGAATGCCCAAGCCTTAAGATTTGTACATTCTAGTATATGTAAGAACAAACTTTATCAGATCATTCATATGCCAACCCACAATGCATTAATAAGTGCAAAATTCATAAAATGAAAGGCTAGAAGTATAAATCTACAAAAGATAGAACAGCACCATATTGTCCCCTGAGCACATCCTCTACCACCACACCTTCTTGTCTCCAACAATAGCATCCTACTCTTAGCCAGCAAACCTACCACAACTATGCCTGCTCCCATGGTCATCCACCAAATGAGATGAGGAAGCAAGCTCCATATAGCACAGTGTAGGTGTCATTTACTCTATTGCAATATCGGAGAAACACCTCTAGCTAAATAAAATTCCAATGAAACATGTAATTGGCTGTCATGTTCTTGTTGGTTTATGCGTGAGTGTAGTCTCAAATGTTCAAAAAATAGATCAATTGCTGTTGAAATGACATATGTAACTTTTATAATACCTCTCACTTGCACAATCCAAAATCTATCACCACAACTCTAATGAACCTAATGGACAATGAGCCACAGTGTAGCGCGAGGGACACTGGGGCGATGCCGTGGTGGAGTGGAGCAAGGGTGGCAACATGAAGGCCTCTCACCTTTTGGGCTAGGGTCTATGGAGGAGAAGAGGCCTGGGGAATGAGAGGCGATGGCAATGTAGGGAAGGGAGGAGAGGTCAAAGGCGTGCTATGGTAGGAGGGCATGAGCACTGACTTGCTAGGCCGACCTGTCAGCGACTGAATTCCCATATGACACGGAGGTTGGGCTTCTTCGTCAACTCCGGTCGGGGGAGGATGCACCACTGCGGATGGCACTAGATCCGTGGCCGTCAGCACCAAAACTAGGCCCGTAGCAGCCAGATCTGCCATCCCCAAGCCTGCGTATTGAGACAACGATCGTGCGGTACACCATGGCTGTGCGGACTACACCGCCAGGGCCATCTTTTTCTTGGCTGGCATCCCTAACCCCTCACTATCGAATCCGGCCACCACCGCCTCCACCTTCATCAGGGTCATCGCCCCTACCCCAGCGCAACCAGATCCAACAACCCCTAACCCCCTCATAGCTGGATACGATCATCCCCTATCGGCCGACACCGAGTCCACCTCTATCGGGGTCATCGTCCTCAATGCCGGCGTCCTGCACCCCAGCGCCACCAGATCTGGCCAACCGTATCTCTAGATCCAGCATAGCGTTAATCGAGGGAAGAGCGGGGCAATGACAATGACCTTCCAAGGAGACGGAAATGCGCAGCCCAACGACGGAGACTGGCGAGGAGGGGGAAGAAGCAATGGCCTGTGCGGGAGTGAGGAAGCAACGGTGTTAGTGCACTGTGTTGAGGTCAGCAGCTTGGCGCGGATGGATACAGATGGCGGTCGATCCCGAGGTTCCGAGGCTTCGAGACTTCAAGGCGGTAGGGCGGTAGCGCCCTTTCAAGGAACCCGAGCAGCGCTGCCCGACAGCAACGACATTCAAAGGAGACAAAGTGGTGGGGCCCAATGGAGACTAACAAGGAGGGGAGACGCAGGAAGGGAGGAAGCAACAGTGGCAGCGTAGAGAGGGGAAACATGGGGAGGAGAGTGGGGCAATTGCATTGTGCGCAAGGAAGAGGTAAAGAGAGACATGAGAGCAGCATGCTAGGTCCACCAGTTGGCGTTTTTTCTCCATGCGTGGGGTAGGATGATGTGGGGCGATTCGGTCGAGAGAGGAGAGGGGCACGAGATGGATAGCGCAGATCCTATCTCATAGCTAGATCGAACGGTTGCGGAGAGGGGAGGGAAAACGGATCGCCACCAACTCGTATTTTTAAGTAGTAAAGATGCTACAGGGTATCTGCAGTTTGGTTGTCCATTTGATTGTTGGAATTAAATTATTTATTCAGCTCTTCGTGCAATTCCATTTCAATGCAGGTTGTGAAGTTTCGTAGTATTTGGCGGTGGAGAAGTAAAAAATTTTCAAGTGCCGATTATAAAAAAAAACAAAGGGTTCGTATATGCTGAATATAAACCATCTCATTAGATTGGGAGCGATGTCTGTGAATACTAGTATTTGTATAATACTAAACTTCAATATGATATATTGTGCCTTCCAAAAAAATTCGTTTTAATGTGTGAGGCAGGACGGGGCTAAAATTGATCGTATTTCTCTCTCAATTTCTTGTGCAAAGTTTTTTCTGAAAAGAATGTTCGTCGTACGACCTCCCCTTTCTTGTTCACTTGCTATACGGGATTTCAGTAGCGCGTGAGCTTTTTCCCTGTCCTGTACTTGGCAGTTCGGGGAAAATCATCGAGTGTCCGATTGCCCGCTATTTATGAATTAACCGACTGCAGAAGTAGACGAAGAAATTGACGATAGGGCAAACGAATGCCTAAAGCACAGGGATACCGTACCAGTAAAAATCTTTATATCTTTATATCTTTACTATTAAAAGAAGGAGTCGGTGGTTGGTGCGGCCTCTCCCACCACCACCCCTTCTGACAACAAAAGATAGTCTGACGTGTGGGTCCACCCGCCCCACCAACCGCCTGTGCGCCTCCTCCCCACGAACCCGTGCGCCTCAACCGCCCGTGCGCTCCCCCCTCCCCCTCCCCGAATCGGTGCGCCTCCTCCCCTGATTTCTACCTCGTCTCCTCCCCCGCCCTCCGCTCCGCCGCCTCCTCCCTCGCCCTCCGCTCCGCCGCCGCCTCCTCCTCCTCCCCACCTCGCGCCGCCGCCTCCTCCCCTCCCTCCCACCCCGCGCCGCCGCCTCCCTCCCCTCCCTCCCACCCCGAGCCGCCGCCGCCACCTCCTCCTCCCCACCCCGCGCCGCCGCCTCCTCCCCTCCTCCCCACCCCGCGCCGCCGCTGCCTCGTCCTCCCCCACTCCTCCGCTCCGCCGCCACCACCCGCGCCAACGCCATCATCACCGTCTACCGCGACCACTGCGCCTACCTCGCTCGCGGCAGGGATGTCGTCGCTGTCTTCGCCGAGCTCATGGGCCGCCACTACGGTGGCGCCCTCGCCTGCACGATTCCGTCGGCCACCGCCCTCGCCTGCACCGCCCGCCTCCTGGGCCGCACCGCCCCGGCGCCCCCCTCCCGATCTGCGCCGCCCGTCTCCCAGCGACCCAGCCAGCGCCGCTCTGACACCCCCTCCCGGCCAGCGCCGCCCCAACTCCCCTCCCCCTCTCCTCTCGGATCTCGGCCAGCGCCGCCCACTAGGCCCACCCTCATCCCGGGTTTTTTGTGGCGAAAGGGTCGATCTTGCTACTAGCAGGGAAATTTGCATTTGAGTTAGGATTATATGGTACTAATTTCATGTTCTTCATCTTTATGTGACATGTTACTTGGCCAATGATTACAGAGAAACATGACAAGCATATGTCTGAAATTTTCATGTGGATTAAGCCTAATCTTCTCTATGAGGCCTTTTGCATTATCATATATTTTTTAACGTAGGTTTTAGTTTTGATGTACAAGGCTTATTACACTATTAGTCGGTTTGCTCCTTTGTTGTTTGCTATGCATTTGCATTCACTATCTTCATAATTGCACTCTACAGATGGTGAGGTTGGATGATGATCAGATGCATAGTTCAAATGAACATTTGTAATGACTGATTACACTTAATGTCTTTTGCTCTTAACTGACGACCTTGTGTGCAACTTTATCAACTATCCAGAAAATTTCTAGGATGTTTGTTTAATTGCAGTATCTGAAAGTGATTTGGTTAATATTTTACCTTTGCTTTTATTTGGGAATGAAGTTTTCTGATTGCTATGTAATTTTCTAAAAGGACACTACAAATGTTTATAACTCTCCCTTGCTTCTGGGTACTTAGGTGTCCACCATATGTGTGTTATATTTGTAGAAATGATGCTTATATCATTGTGTGTTTGAGCCCATACATGACTTCCACTTGTGAGTCATAATAGGTAGCATTGACAACTACTTGTGCATTGCTGCTGGATGACTATTTAAGTGTTCATATAACTGTAGGATGTACAATAACATGGTCTTTGTCAAGATGAAGCTTATTGTCATCATATTTTGGGAATCAAAGCTTTTTATATTTTCAAGATGAAGCTTATTGTCATCATATTTTGGGAATCAAAGCTTTTTATATTTAATGTATTTATTTTTGAATTTCTATAGACTTCTTGTATCATTGTTCTGTAGCTGGCGACATAAGTTTTGGCATTTTTAACTTTTGTTGCAGATTTCTGATGTTTCTAATATATAGTTTATTTCTTTCGAGAACTTTCAGTAGGAAACCTCTATTTTGAGTTTAGTATCCTTTTCAAGCTTCTTTCGTGGAAACAACCTAAGTGCTATTTGTATTCAATACCAAGCCACGCTATGTGCAGGTGTGCGGACACATGTTGCATCTGTTGAACAAGCAGGTACACAAGATGCTACAAAGCTGGAAGCTCCAGTTGTTGTTATTACAGGTACCTCCAGAGGGAATGGAAAAGCCACTGCATTGACTCTCGGAAAGGCTGGCTGCAAGGTGAGCCATCTTAAAATATTCATTCTACACTGAGGGCAAGTTTTATAAATGCAGCTTATCCAACATCCAGTAGGATTTTTGTGTGTATGCTTATTTTTCTTATGTCTTACTTTTGTTATTTGGTGTCTTTTATATCTGAATGGTGTAATTTTCACATTCTTCTAACTCAATGGCGATGAACATTCCTGTATTGCTAGGTATGTGGTTGTATAGTTGTACTTGCGTGCTTACAAATGCAAAAGGCCATGTCTTTTTTAAGACCAACAACAAAGAATTTTGCCTGCTTTAATTTCATGGTTCAGCATTGGTGCCAAAGGAGTTATGCAATGCCCTAATTGTCGCAAAATTGAGAAGGGGAATTGGCTCTATGCAAATGTTTCCCATCCATCACAGGATGTAAACACTGATGAATGGGGTCATGATGAAGGCCTTCATGGTTTTAGTTATGCAGAGACGGCAAGGGGGGTCTTTTGGTAAGGGAGTTCAACTTTCTCAGTTATGGGTGACACTTATTGATTTCTACCTTATGCTGCATCGATTCATTTGCTTCCTTTCTGGCACTATTACCTCAATCCTTAGGTTCTTTTCACTTGTTACTTGTACCTTCCTGTCAATATGGTTTATTCTGCATGTTGCGTTGTAAAATAATGAATGCTTGACCATGACTGCCTACTTCAGTAGTTCAATCCTTTTTCTTTTGGACATAACTGGCATGGTCTGTGGGCTTTCTTTTCTTGAGACTGGAAACTTAACCTAGCGTATAACATATTAGAAACTAATGTTTTTAATGGGCAGTGACCCAAACATGACAAAACTATTCTCAAATAGGGCATTAAGAAACTCACTTCTTAACTGTTGTTAATATAATGGTATAAGCTATGCACCTTTATCTAGCAGCCAAATTGTTGTGATCTCCAATCCGTTTGTATCCATGTTTAAGCACTTAGGAAATGGGCACACTTAGCTAGATTTATATCTGATGGGATGCCTATTTTTATTTGTATCCATAGCAAAGTATTGTTATAGATATAGTTTTGTTAGGACCCATGCGTACCCTGTCTATTTTGCATTGTAGGCATATGAAATTTAAGGATCTGGGTATGCGGTGGATTTCTCCAAATTAGGCCCCGTTTGGCACAGCTCTAGCTCCGAGATCTATGCTGGATCTGTAGTTTGTTGACTAAATTAAAGTGATTTAAATATTTTTATTTAATATATAATATAAATGAAATGAGTCATGTAAATACACTTAACATGCCTGCAACTCTAGATCCAGGATTTCCTAGAGCTACAGATGACCAGCTCTAGGAAATCTACAGATTTCCTAGAGCTAGAGCTCTGCCAAACGGGGCCTTAATCCTTCGGCTGCATCATCATTTCACACATCAGCTGTGTAGCAATGTAGTTGTGCACAACTATTGCGTAGTTAATGGTTTAGTACCTGCTTTCTTATATGACAGTGTTAAAAATCTTCCTAGGTACCATTCTTTTCTTGGTTTGCAGATCTAGATTTCAACGGTAAATTTGGGTTACATGCATGTCCGTGTGTAGGTGAGATTCAATGGCGTCGTGTACAGGCTCAAGCAGATGCACTGGCACACGCATGGTTTCGGAGGAGATGGCCAGTTTGCTTCCTTTGTCCTAAGCTCCGGTTTTATTCGAGACGGCGCGGTACCATATACCAGACTAGCTGAATATCTGTGTGTTACCACGGATCTTCAAATTTTATCATGTTACATGTTCTAAAACTAATGGGTGTTAAAATTTGTTGGAACGTGCATACAAATATGTTCTAATTTTTTTTAAATTCGTAGCAACGCACGAGCACCTTACTAGTACCAGTGAAAGTGTAAAACACACTCCAAGCCTAACACAGTAACACTTATCGTGACGGTTCATCCGTGTCTCTAGACTCCCGAATATGGATTAGGCTCAGGGCCGATCCATTCGAACGGACAAAGAAATTCAACTAAAATCCTGTTTATAGAGGTGATGGGAGCTAATGATCTAATTCTTTTCAACTTATAACTTATGACTTATATCTTTTGTTAAATAAATAAATAGAATGGTTTCCTCACTATGATTTCAAAGCAGCTTATTGAGATAGTTTTTTTGAAACAACTTATTAGATTATTGACATTCAATTTATTCACATAAACAATTACGTTAAAACTAAAAACCATAAGTTGTAGCCGAAAAAATGCACCCAATCCTTTCCTAACTAAACAAGCCCACTGTCTGAAACAAATTGAAGGGCCATGATTGCTGATATGGCATGTTAGCCAGAGAAAAGAATTTTATTTGGGTCTCAGGTGACACCCCTCTTCTAGATGTTGTCATGTATATATCTGGAGTCATGTAGAGAGGGCCTCACCCTCCCCTCGGGGGCGGATTTGAATCTATGGTAATATGAGCTTTAGTCTAGAACGTAAAAAAATAGTGTATAAACCAAGTAATTTCAATTTAATTTGGAGCATAAATCCTATAATTCAATCCATATTATTTCTAGTATTCAGTTTTTTTTCTAATAAATTTAGCTCGAAACATGATACAAACCTAATCCGCCACTTCCTTCCCCCGTTCATCGATTCTTCGTTAACGAGTGCCTAAACGGAAGGGGAACCGCTGAGTATAACACGCTTTCCGACTTGCTAAACGGCTCCACTCCACCCAAGCTCGCAAAGCAACGCAGCAGAACCGCCTCGTTTTCGCACCACGTCGTCCTCTCATGCACGCACGCGCGCCCACCTCCATCCCCACGTCCCCATGACCCAACGAACGGATGAATTCGCGCGCGCGGTCAAATAATCAACCGCACGCGATCGAGCGGGGTCAAGCAAGCCGCTGCCCTGCCTGCCCCTATATAAATCAACCGCGCACGCACGCACGCACCCAGTTCTACTTCTACTGTTCTACATACGCACACCGGCACACCGCCGCGACGTTCGCCGTTGCAGGATCGAGCTGGTCGAGCCGCCGGGGGCGCAACCTAGCTGCTACGTACGGCCGCGTCGTGCTGGTCGTTTTGGCTTCCTCTCCTGCGCCACCACCACCACCTTCGAGAGATCCATGGCGGCGACGGCGATGAAAGGTTCCGAAAGGATTCTGCTTCTCCCCGCCGCGCTGGTCTTCGTCCTCCTCTTCCTCGCTTCCGGTCCCGGCCTCGCGGCGGCGGAGACGGGGCTTGTGTTCCACGTCGGCGGCCCTCGCGGGTGGCGCGTCCCGGACGCCAACACCAGCTACGGCTGGTGGGCCATGAACAACCGCTTCCACGTCGGCGACGAGCTCTGTGAGTGATAGTTCCCATGCATGCATGCTTGTTGCTGCAACCCTATTTGTCAGTAATGGCGCGCCGCGTGATCTCCTCGCATGCTCATGTGAACGTTACCTGCATGCAGACTTCAAGTACGAGAACGACTCGGTGCTCGTCGTCGACCGGGAGGCGTTCGACGCCTGCAACGCGACGGAGCCCCTGAAGAAGTTCGCCGACGGTGGCACCACGGTGCGGCTCGACAGGCCGGGCTTCTTCTGCTTCATCAGCGGCGATCCGGGGCACTGCGAAGAGGGCCAGAGGCTCATCGTGCGCGTCATGGTGCACCCGGCGGAGCACGCGGCCGCGCCCGGACCGGCCTATGCCCCGGCGGCGTCGCAGCCGGGCCATGGCGGCGGCGGAGGGCCTGACTCGGGCTCGGGATCCGTTGGGCGTCCCAGGCCGTCAGGTTGGCCCGGCCCGCCGTCCGGCGCCGCTGCCGTTGCTGCCGGTGTCACCCTCGCCGCGGCGATGGCTGTTCTTGTTGATCTCGTTTTGTTGCTTCAGTGATCAGGTTGATGCACGCATGCATGCCAACTCTCGTAGTTGATCGGTCAGATCTTATTATTGATGCTTAATTCCTCCGTTATTAGTGTCATGAAGTACCACTACTTCATCATATCAATTGTGTCAAGACGTTTAAATAGTGTTATTATAGCCTAATTATATGTTAATTCTATTTCTATGTAATTCGAGTTATTGTATTGTGTTCTTTGACGCCTGTGACTACTTGGGAAATTCTGTTTCTGATGTTTTCATACTTGTGTGATCTATCATTCATATGACGAACTCGTCATTGTCCTCAACAGTGCAGTGCACAGTTGGTCAATTGTATGTACAAGTTATACTACTACTGCACAGTTGGTCAATTGTATGTACAAGTTATACTGCTATGTTTCAGTAAACAGTGACTACAGCTATGTTTCAGTAAACAGTACTAGACTATATATGCACTGGCCTTTCCTTTGCTTCACGAACAAAGACGGTCAAGATTCAAGAATGTGTACTACCACGGCTCGGAGATTTTGGTCCAGTAACTTGCGGCAGGTCTGCGGCTGTTCCAACCGTCCTCTGCCAAAATTAGGCTTACTCGCGCCTTAAAGAGTACTCACTGCGTCGTCGTCCAAGATCTCCAATGGATCGTTAGGAGGCTGCCCAACCTGGAAGAAAATGATCAATGCAGAGAGACATTTAGAGGTGTTGTAATTTCTATGATGATTGAACGCCTCGTTTGAACACGAATTACCATGGCAGTTTGGTACGCTATTAAGTACTGCATTTTACACAAACTACTGTGGTACAGAAGGGCAGCGTATTCCCTCAGTTCACGGGGATCCTGATTCTGTTGGATGAGCCTCTCAAATGCTGCCATGAAGATGCAAAGATATGGGTGAATCTGGTGACTGGCTGCTAGAGAATGCAGTGTAAGTAAAATTGTAGGGATACGGAAACGCGGTAGTTTGTGTAAAATGCAGTAAAAAATGACCTGTCGCTTATCCAAATTCTTGCCAAGAAAAAAGGAATGCATAAATTTGGGCGGTTTGGAAAATAAATTCCACCAGTGTGAATTATCAATGAGGTGACTTGGTGTAATCAGTTAGGCCAGTCTCAGTGGAGATTTTATGGAGTTTCATGGGCATTAAATACGCTGATATGACACTGTATTGATGAAGAGAGAGATGATAAAAGTTTCATGGGAGTAGAGAGAGTTTCATGGGGATGAAACTCTTCTGCACTGTTTCCAAAATATGGGTATGTTGGAAACTGGGACATGAAACCTCCACTGAGACTGGCCTTAATGGAACAATCCATGAGTTCCACCATGTCTTGCTTGTATACACAATATGCTCGGAAGTATTCAGAACTTCAATTAACGCTACTCTGCATCGCATGGAAACAAAATATAAATAAGCGATTGGAATTAAAATGGAACAAAAATGTTGTACCCATGGGCGAAGCCACCGGGAGGCTTAGTAAGGCTTAGATCCTCACCTCTCCAGTGGCAACTTTGTACATAGTAAAAATAGAGAGAGATTAACAAACCAAAAGAGAAGCTAGTTTTTCTTGATGAGAGTATCAAATTAAAGAAGACGACGAGGAGAAGTGAAAATCATAAAATTAAAGAAGAGCTAACAATCAATTAAAGAAAGAAAGTGAAATAATATATGTAAATCATAAAATTAAAGAAGAAAGTGAGTAGTGAAAATAATAAAATTAAAGAAGAGATAATTAATCAAAGAAAGGAAGAAGAAACAAAGTGAAATATATATAAACCTTCTTGAGTCCGGGGATGACGATGGAGAGCTCGATGAACCTCTGGTTGATCTTTTCCCACTACCGCTGCTCCACGATGATATGGTCCTACACGTGCCTCGAAGGCGCCGCCGCTGCCGAGCCCCCTACCATAGTGGGCGCCACACTGCCGCCTCTCTTCCCGGCTAGCGTATGCGCTATAGCGGCCCCGGCGACGTCCGGCAATGCAATGCCCCCACCACCGCCGCCACTCTCATCAGTTGGCTACGTCGACACGGCTCTGAAGTTCCAACTCATCGGCCTGTTGCCGCCGCAACCGCCGGTCCTAGCGAGGGCGGTATGGGGGGACCACCCAGCGGCCGCATTGTGGTCCATGGTAGCGCCGGGGCTATCATCGGAGCTCCAGCTGCTAGCCCGGTGGTTGACCTGCACCGTGAGGTCCCGGACGCTGGTGACCACGGTGGTCTGGGAGGCACTGTGGAGCGCTTGTAGCGAGGGGAAGGAAGCATCCTTATCATCACCGCCGCCATCAGTGTATGTGGGAGCGACAGCGGTGGCCGTGGAGTGCTAGTGTAGCATGTTCATTGCCTACTGCATGAAGAGGTTTGAGTCGTCCATGTCAATCGATTAATTCTTGCTCCCTGCTTGCATCAACAAACAAGCCATGACGATGATAAGAACATTAGATAGAGTGTGGAAAAGGATGCCGTCTTTTGTTTCTATTATCTCGTAATTCAAATTGGCTTAATTCTGATATATTTCATATGATCTAAATTTTCATTGTCATTCATAATTTTCTATTATATCACTAATTTTGATATGTTGTATATATTAGTGACTTATCGCTACTTTGCATTCATTCTATTATCAAGGTACCTACTTTCTATTTCTCTATTTTTCATTGTTTGTCTCTATCCAATTTATAATTTCTACATAAATTTGAAATTTTATAAGAGTAAAAGACTAATTTTGTGTCAACTTAGTTTATACCTATAAATAGTTCAGCTCACCCTCAATTTTATTCCTAGCTTCGCCACTGGTTGTACCTGCTAAAGCACGCCTGAAACCATTGAACACCTTTTCATGGACTACCTTTGCGTGAAACAGGCTTGGACACATCTTTTGACCATTTTCAACTTCCAGGTAGCGTATGCCGCTTTAAATGCAAAATTCATAGATGGATGGACGGCTGGGCGCCAGAGTCTCCCAAAGTCTCTCAAAAATGGTTTTTATTCATTAGTCGTCCTCTTCTCTTGGGCGATTTGGAAAGAACGAAACGCCTGCGTCTTTGATGCCTCCGAAAGGGACATCGCCGCTTTTACAGCCATGATCCTTAACAAGGTTTCATGTTGGCATTGAGCTGACGCAGGATCTCTACCTGAGGGAGCTTCCCAAACCCGCTAGCCTGAACGTTGTGGGTCGGGCACTCAGCCTCCTTTCTTGTTTTTCTCTCAACTAGTTTTTCCTCCTGTTCTTTCTTTAGTTTGTACCCTTTCCGCCCTGTCCTGTGTACTCTGTATTGCTTATTTCTTTTCTTCTTAATACAAAGGTGTGCAATCCTTTTGCACGTTCCCTAAAAAGAGCACACATCATATCACCGAAGCAGACATTAGTCCATACTCCACGCATCAACCTATGTTGAGCAGCCTTAGCAGCAGCCATCTCTATAGTACTGTTAATGAATTTCATGTCACTCCATTGTCAAGCAATGCAAATAATGATGAATAAAAAAATAAGCTATTAGACCGATTAGACTGGAATGGCCAAAACATATCCTTCAGAGTTTTTAAAATCTGAAAAAGGATTTATTGAAGTAAGCCCAAATGTTATTGCATTCAACAATCAGTAACTGTCAGGGGCTCAAGGCCTTGTAATATCACCTTTTAACAAAAAAAACAAGCATGATAGCTAAGATTAAGAGAAGAGCAAAATGTCCTGAGAAAAATAAGGAACCATATCTCAATGCTCCATTTTAAAGTGCACATAAAGCTCAAGCTATTTCGGTAAGCAAATGGAAAAAGGGTATTAGAAAAACTTTCTTCATTAGAAACTGGGCTATACTACATCAACATCAAGGCACTTGCAGCCTATACTGCCCTGAAAATAGTATTAAGAAGCTCTGAACTTTTCTGTCTCTGGCATGACAGATTAGGTCACCCAGATCTTAGGATGATGAGAAATATAATTAACAATTCCCAAGGGTATAATATTAATGTAAAGAATTTTTCGAATCATGGAAATTTTATGTGCCCTACATGTGCCACCGGGAAATTAATTACTAGACATTCCACTCTGAAAGTAAAGGATGAGTCGCTGCATTCCTGGAACACATCCAAGGAGATATTTGCGGTCTCATTCAGCCACTTTCAGGGTATTTAAATATTTCATGGTGCTCATCAATGCTTCCTTGAAATTGTCGCGCGTATGTTTATTGTCTACGAGAAACCATGCTTTCGCAAAGCTGATCTCGCAGATAATTCGCATTAGAAATATTTTCCCTGATCATCACATAAAGTCCATCAGAATGGACAACGGTGGAGAATTTACTTCAAAGGCATTTGATGATTATTGTATATCAATGGAAATTACAGTTGAGTATTCTATACCGCGTATCCACATTATGTATCCACACTCATAATGGACTAGCAGAGACATTAATCAAGAGAATTAAATTTATTGCCCGACCACTTTTGTAGAATTGTAATTTGCTAGCTACATGTTGCGGACAGGCGGTCCTGAATGCAGCAAATCTCATCAACTTTAGACCATCGGCCTACAATATCCATTAACCTATGCAACTAGCGCAAGGGTCAGCACCGAAAATTTCTCATCTTTGGAGATTTGGATGCAAGGTTTATGTACCTATACCCCCTCCATAGCGTACTACAATGGGTCCTCTCCGAAAGACTGGATATACGTTGATTATGAGACAACATCCATAATCAGGTATTTAGAACCCATAACAGGAGATTTGTATAGTACCCGCTTCGCTGATTGCATGTTTGATGAGGATAATTTCCCAACATTAGGGAAGAAAATCAATCCCTTGATGAAAAATGTCAGAAAATTACGTGGCAAGCCATGAAATCCATGCACATGATCTGCGCACTAGTAAAGCAAATAGAGAAGTCTAGAAGATCATTGATTTGCAAGCATTAGCAAATCAACTGTGATTTGAAGAGGATGACCAAGTCGCACATGCCTGCACGCAATGCACTGGAGAGGGTTGAAATACCAAAGAAAGTAGATGATATCCCTAATCCCATCCAGAGGCCTCAGAATAAAAAGATGAGAACTCCGGTCCCTCGAATCCTAAGTAACTGGGGACGCCTGGTAAAGAAGGGTAAAAATGACTTGACACAGCCGATCACTGAAGTTCTCCAAAACTAGAAGGGGAGCTAGTTGAGACCTGGTATCAGTATGACACCTTCAGAAAAGGACATATAAGATCTGAACATCCCTATAGAAGAAGAAATCAGCATGGATGTGTGCGCACATATCGGAGCTGAAAAACTAAAGGGACTTGCCACCGCAACTGCAGAAGCTATGAGCAAGGAGAAGCACCAGAAGAAGTAACTCATGAAGAAATAGTTATAAATTATGTGCACACGGGAGAGTCCATGAATAGGACAACGGCCAATGTTGATATCTATTTTGCAAAGAAATTGCCACAATCATCGATCTTGATTCAGAGGCTGTATCACTCGCTGAATGTAAGAAGAGATCAGATTGGGAAGATTGGAAGAAGGCAATAAAAACTAAATTATTATCTTTGAACAAAAGAGAGGTGTTTGAGCCCGTACGTCGCACACCTCCCCATGTGCACCCTGTAGGGCATAAGTGGGTATTTGTTCGAAAGAGAAATGAAATAAATGAAGTTGTAAGATATAAAGCAAGGCTGGTAGCACAAGGTTTCACTCAACATCCAAGAGTTTATTACAAAGAAACCTACTCCCCAGTCATGTGTGAAATTACATTTAGATATTTAATCTCAATGGCGGTAAATTTGAATCTAGAAATGAAGCTAATGGATGTGGTAACTGCATACCTTTATGGAAACTTGGATTCGGATATTTATATGAAGGTACCTAAATGTATCCCTGTCCCAAACCAAGATAGAGCACATAGAAATATATACAGTGTGAAACTCAGGAAATCACTGTACGGACTCAAGCAATCAGGTAGGATGTGATATAATAGCTTAAGCGACTTTCTATGCAAGAAAAGCTACATGAACAATGAAGATTGTCCCTGTGTATTTATACGACGATCCCAGAATGGATTTTGTATAATCTCAGTGTATGTAGATGATCTGAATATCATCGGGGCAATGGAAGACATAAAAGAAGCAAGTTCTTACCTGGAGTCAGAATTTGAAATGAAAGATTTGGGTAAAATCAAATACTGCTTTGGTCTGCAACTCGAGCATGTCCCTGAAGGAATATTAGTACATCAGTCAGCCTATGCCCAGAAAGTGTTAGAAAGGTTTGACTTTGAGAAGGCATAACCATCGAAAGTACCAATGATAGGGAGATTTTTACAGCAAGAAAAAGATCCATACCGACCTAAGGAAGAGGGGGAGGAAGTCTTGGGACCGGAATTTCATACTTAAGTACAGTAGGAGCACTTATGTATTTAGCAAACTACACTAAACCGGACATTGCATTTGCTGTAAACCTATTAGCAAGGCATAGTACAGAACCTACCAAAAGGCATTGGTAGGGAATAAAGGACATCTTCCGATACCTCCAAGAAAGTAAGGACCTTGGATTATTCTATAGAAAGAATCAAGATTTGAACTTGACTGGCTATGCAGATGCTGGGTACTTGTCGGACCCGCATTCCGCAAGGTCACAAACGGTTTATGTATTTCTGTGTGGTGGTACTACAATTTCATGGAAATTATCTAAGCAAAGTTTTGTAACGACTTCGACGAACCACTCAGAAATCATAGAACTGTACGAAGCCGCACGAGAATGTGCTTGGCTCTGACGAATGATTCGCCACATCCAGTAATCATGTAGGATGAATATTGTGCAAGCTCCCACAATTATCTATGAAGATAATGCAGTTTGTGTTGCACAAGTGCAGACGGGCTATGTGAAGAGTCATATCACAAAGCATATCAACCTCAAGTCTTCTATGCTCATGAATTGCAAAAGATGGACGAAATTAAGGTACTGCATACTAAGTCATATGAGAATCTTGCAGATTTATTCACTAAGTCATTCCTAGCATCTAGTTTTGAAAGATGCGTACGAGAAATTGGAATGATGAGACTTAGAGAAGTGCAGAGTTCAGGGGGAGATTTTTCTCAAACTCATTATTAAAACTTGATCATGAAGATCAAGTACCCAAAGAATAAGTCCTGAAGATTAAATGAAATTGGGTGGATTGTACTTTTTTTCCCTTGACGAGTTTTCCTGAAGTTTCTCGGCCAAGGTTTTTAATGAGGCAATTCGTGCAACGCAGCATAACATATATCATGTACTCTTTCCCCAAATTTTTTCCACTAGGTTTTTATGGAGTTTTGATAAGGCATTAACATGTCGGATGAGTGCCCAAGAGGGAGTGTTAGGAATCCTAGGCCTGGGCTTGAATCCTTGGCCCATGGTGGGCACCTCACCACTAGGCTATAAATAGAGAGTACTATTGGCTATGTTGTATACGAAATTAGAAAGAAAGCAATAAAGAAAGAACATGAGTTCTCTCTATCTCTCTGTGTTTTCATTCTACTATTTCTGCCTACTGTGATTGATCTGGTTTTTGCATAAGCAGAGGAATCGATCGGATTTGTCGCCAGCGACTGTTCCTCAACAATTGTCACAGAATACCAAGTCTAAAATTTTTTAGTAGATATTATCACTTTCGTCCTATATATGAATTCTTAGACTAAACTTAGTGCACTCAGTTCTTATCTTGAAACTCAACGAAGGAAGCACTAGCAGCAGTCCATGAGAAACCCCTATTTCTGTCAGTCCATGAGGCAACTGTAGTAGACTAAGCTAGCCCTTAAGCCAACGTAAGAGGGAGGACCGCAAAAGGCCACAACTTCGACGCTTGTTTGCCACGCATGGTCGGTCAGGAGATATGCAACACATCCACCACAAAGCCGCACCCAGCTAGGCAACGACCAGTTACCGCAGAATGGGAGAAATTGGCGCCACCAGCCACCCTCGCCTACCATCTCACCGTGGTGTCGCTTGGTCCCTATTGCCTCACATCCTCATCGATCGAATGAAGTTTAGGTCCATTCAATCAATATGTACTTTGCTCTAAATTTCTCTCAATTATTCCAATTTGTGAGTTAGGGTTTCAATGTGATGATTGTTGATTGATTTTTGTCGAATTGTAGGGTTAAAACCTAGGGTTTTAATTTTTATTTTTAGAATACCAGTCTAGCTCGTTATAAATTGGGGGAGAGTAAAATTGTAGTATTTGACCGCAATATCAAGTAAGTCACTGGACATATTTTCTATTATATTATTTTTGAACTATTGAACATATAAATATCTTACTGGATTTTCAATTAATTGGTAATAATTTTATGAATGATATATTTATTTGCTATGTGAAGAAATAAGAATTGACGAAAATTACTAATAATGTTATGGTTTTTCACTTTATGAACTTGAAAGAACGTAAATACTAAAAGATAATGCACTAACTTACATTTAATCATTCTATTATTTTTTACTTGAAAATTTTAAGTAATTTTGTTCTCTTTTAATATGCCATTGAGGTTGAATGATGTATTTTATCAATGACAACCAACTTTTGTCTGTGGTTTCGCCTTTGGTTCCTTCAGGTTGCTGCAACTAATTAATATTATTATCGGGTTTTTTATTTTGGTAATTATTTTGATCGCTATTTCTTTATCATCATACGTTGTCATCGGTTATGTTAAAGTATTAATGCTAAAAATTACCGACCATATTACTATTTAGCACAGTATTGCTTGAAGCTATATACGTTGTTAAATATATGGTGAAGTGGTGAACCCTGGTCATTTTTATTCTAGTTCTGCCCCTGAACCTAAACACACACCTCACCGCACGTGATTCTGACCGATATAAATAAATTCACTACCATATTTACTATAATTGACTAATAGACACTATCTTAAAAAGATACTATATTTGAAAGTTAGGTACTATAAAAAATCATTTAATATAGAAAAGTAGGTTTTAGAAGGGACCCGATCCCACGGGATCCACGTGAGGCTTTTAAAAAATGGTTGAAGTAATTTTAAAAATACTAATATTTTTATTTATTACTTTATAATTATTACATATTTTTAAATATAGCTTCAAAATATATATGTTCTAATATATATATATTCAAGTTTTAATCTAAATATATAATAAAAGGATACAATTTTTTATATTAATAACTATGATTTACTATAAAAAAATATTTTTACTGGCCCGTGGGAGGGTAACCCTGCCCCGCTATCATAGTGGGTCCCAGCCCCGTTCCCCCTTCCGGGGAAATTGCCACTCCTACCTCCGGGTAAGGACAATTAGGAAGTTGAACCAGGTTTAGTGTCTTAAAAAAAGTTGAACCAGGTTTAGTTTCTTAAAAAAAGTTGAACCAGGCTTAGGAGTCGGGGAAACTGAGGGTTTACCACTTTGTAAGCTCTCTGATTTTGCACTTGCTACTTGCAAATTTCTTTTTATAATTTGATGTTACTAAGTCTAAAAAGATACCTAAGATTTGCTACCGTGGACGTATTCCAGTACTTTTTATTTTCACTAAAATCCATTGTGAAAAGTCACTACTCCAATATCAAGCGTTAAATCAGTTTTTTTAATCGTTAGATCAGTTTTAACTAATGTAAATTAAGGCTGATTATTCATCTCATTAGAAAATGAAAGGATATGAGAGTGAAGTTGAATAATTCAAGTGGTTTCCAGGGAAATGTTGATGGCCTTTAGTGCACATTTTAAGCTTTGTAAATATCATCCAAATCTCATGGTTAATTGTTGTATGGCCACAAACTTTCTAGGTCACCACATCGTTGCCGTGCCCTGACATTTTGGAAATTGCTGTATGGCCACAAACTTTCAAGCAGCAATGTTGAGCTCGAAATTTATCAACACATGGAAAATGCCATATTCTGGTAACGCTGTTACGAAAATATAGGTTGCTCACGGCCGCATAACCATATTTACGGTACGAAGAACATCGCAGTTCAGAAAGCAACGGGCAGAAGGAACCGCAGTGCCTGAACCGCAGTACTACAGCTAGACATTACTAGGGAAGAAGTTCAGCTGTTCTGGGAGTTGCCTTCCGCCAGCTCTTTCCTCAGCTGAAGTGAGAAATCGTCATTGACGTCGTCGTCATCCCAATCGTCCTCCCATTGCTGGACGGCTTCATTGCCATCTTCCTTGTCGTCCCATTCTGTAAAATACATGGCAAGAAGCCAGGTGTCAGTGCAAGCTTTCGCAGTATGTACAACGGCGCATGTGGTTCACCAGAACCAGAAATTCACCCCTAGGACTTGAAAATTCTACGCATATATGCACGTTACTAGAAAGGGTTGCTACAAGCTCCCCATCCCATGCATCTAACCAACGTTCGTGCCAGTTCTAAGTTGAACAGGGGTGAAAACAGAGTTTTGACGTAAACAGAATAGTAGGCCTCGTTGTAGAGTTACATACGTATGGTCTTCACTAAAGGATTGAGCCCTGCTAGGATTTTTTTTTAAAAAAAAAAGAATACCCGGCAAAGTAATTACACGAAGAGCATTCTGCAGAGAGAGAGAGAGAGAGAGAGATTGCAAAGCAGATGTAAAAAGGGCTGTTATGCAGCAGAGCATGTGCAACCACACAAGCACACACTCCACAGTATCTATATCACAACCACCAACAGATAACAAATCAAAATGATGAGCACAGCTTCAAAAAAGTAGCTATCATCAATACCCGTACAATACTACACGCAAACTGGTTTTGTCTGCGAGCTTGCCATCTTAATAGCTATGTATAGGGAGGCCAATTTAGCAATACAGTCATACAGATACCAACATCTTGTCCTAGCAAATTGAAAAGTTCAGTTTTTTTTTTAAAAAAAATAGTGATCCAAACAACCAGTTATGCAACATACAACAACAACAAAACATTTTATCCCAAATAAGTTGGGATAGATTAGGAATGAAACTTGCTCAAAATCAAATAACCGAGCCTTATAATAAAACCTACAAAGCTAAAACTCTAAACCCTATATCCTACCATCTGAACCAAAAGTCTAAAACACTGCATCTAAACCTTCTTCTTATGTCATGATTCTGATACATAGATTGCTAACTTCCATACACGTCTATCCAAAGCCAACTCTTTGAATATATTCCAATCACAAAGTCTCTTTTTATTGCTTCCTCCCATGTCAGTCTTAATTGACATCTATCTCTTCTTATGTTTTCGGTACATCTTAAAATTCCACCACATATCGGTGCCTCAGAAGGCTTACGTTGGAGATGTCCAATCCATCTCAAAAGATATATAGAACAAACTTTTCTTCAATTGGTGCTACCCCCACCCTATCACGTATATCATCATTTCGGATTCGATTCCACCTTGTGTGACCACAGATCCACCGCAGCATCCTTATCTCCGCTACACTCATCTTCTGTACATGTTATCTTTTAGTCACCTAACATTCCGCTCCATATAACATCACAGGTATTATCGTCGTCCTATATAACTTACCATTTAACTTTTGAAGGACTTTTTTATTACACAAGACAACGATGCTTAGTGTCATTTCACCCACCCCGCTCTTATCCTGTGGCTCATGTCTTCATCAATCTCGCCGTCCCACTATAACATCGATCCCATATATCGAAAAGTGTCATTCCTAGATACTACTTGTCCGTCCAGACTAACATCTCCATCATTTACCCTAGCATTGCTGAAATCACACCTCATATACTCAGTTTTAATCCTACTAAGTCTAAATCCATTCAGTTCTAAAGTCTTTCTCTACAACTCCAGTTTCCTATCGACACATATTCTACTCTCATCAACTAGCACTACATCATCAACGAAAAGCATACACATGGGATATCTCCTTGTATGTCTCACATGACCTCGTCTATCACTGGGGAGAAAATATATGGGCTCATCGCTAACCCTTAATGCAGTTCTATCTTAGTAGGAAAATCATTAGTATCGCTACCACATGCTCTGACATTAGTCACATCATCTTCGTACAAACAGTTATGCAACATGAAGCATATAATTCAGTACAAGCAAGAAAGGAAAAGAAAAGGTATGCCGAAATTGTGTACCTTGTGATGTAACCCAATGTAAGATATTTACTTACTGTATGACAAATGTACTGCATATAACAGTCATATGTCACATAAGAAGGACAAGGAGTGGAAACATTTAGTTTCGTTTGGTGGCCAAGCACAAATCACATCATAGGTTTTAATAAAAGCAAAGCCAAAATCCTTTGATAATGAAGGGAGAAGTTTTTATCGTATGGCTCTGTTCTTTTCGGCTTATGGCTTATGACTTCTCTCAAACAAACAAATGAGATGATTTCTTTGTTGTCGTTTCGAAGCAGCTTATCAGAATAGCCTTTTCGAAGCGGCTTATCGGTATTTGGTTCGTTCGTATAAGCGCTAGCGTTATGACCAAAAACCAAAGCCGAAAAGATCGCACCATATATCTTACCATGTGATTGCAATGCTAGTCTGCCCATCGCTATTAAAAAAACAGAAATTACAACCACCACAGACTAGAAGTCCCCGTCTTCTTCCAAAGAAAACGACCTTGCCATTTAAACATTAGTTGTGGCCTACACATACCATGTTTCGTCATTTCTGGACCCTAGGAGGTTAAGGTACTACGTTTAACTCATTTATATAACCTAGGAGAGGCTACGACCACCTTTCATGAATCATTCTGTTTTCATTTTAAAATCATTTCATTTCATCTAGGAACCAGAGAAGACTCCACTGTAAAGTCAGAATTTTCAAAAGCCAACCTACCAGCGTGTACCTACAAATGTGCATATCAGTACAAGCATGCACACGGACAGAAAAAAGAGAAAGCGCAAAAAGACAGAGAAACAGCATGGCATACACCAAGGCCCCTCAAATATGTCCATTGATGCATCTTATTGTATTATGTATTTTTCCTATTTTCTATCTAAGTGAAAGGCATGTCTGCAGCTACTATTGCTGAACAATTGAATATTGACATGACAGGGTTTAACTGATTACTAGATCAAAACATGGCCTCAAACACTCATTACACCAACTACCAATAAATCATTTCATGAAATTGCAATGGAACGCAAATAATATTTAATCAATTGCTCGCACTGGTTACTTGTTCACCTCAACAGTCAACGGGTTTATTTTGTACCCAGCCTTCAAACTTCCGGCATTTGTCACTCTAATGATGCAATTTTTGGCAATCATGCCAAGGAGAGGAAAAAACATGTACTGAAGATAACATTACCAAGGGGGGAAGGCAACCCAACATGTAATTTGAAGTAGATCTTGTTGCAATTTCTAATATATTTTTTTCTCAAATAAGAAAGCATGAACATTGTGACAAGGAATACACAATGATAAATACACCTAGAATCCTATATTAGAATATTGTTTCATGCCAAACTAAATGGAACACACACACATGTAAAAATTTTCCCAGAAGGTATCGAATGCACCAGGCTACTTACAGATTAAAACAAACCCAAGGGAAGATGAATTAATGAGGAAGCAGCAGTGAAGATCCAAACTAAATCAGGTGGCAAACTAAGAGCCTTTATGTTTGTCCCATGTCCTTGATAGCACAAGATATACTACATAACGTCCCCTGACCTACCTCATTCTTGGTAAATTTCACATCGGGAACAATCAAGTGTCTACTACTTTCCCCTTAATCTCACGAAAATCTCTCCCATAACCGGTCGCAAGGGAGGCATGAGATGACTGATACATCGGTGTTTCGAACCAACCAAACCTACCCACCCAGATCGACAGCCTCACGCAAACAAGCTACGGCGAATCGGCCTCTCTCGCCTAAATATCGCCTAAAAACAAAGGGCTGTGGGAGGGAGTAGAGTAGCGGGTTCTCACGCGCATACCTTGGTCGATCTCGAACTCCTCGAACTCGTCGTCGTCCTCGAGGAGGTCCATCTTGGCCGCCTCCGCCTTCGCGTCCGCTGGTGCCGCCGCCGCCGCCATCAACGCTGCACCTGCAGAGCGGCGGGGCAGATTAGGGGTAATTAGGGGAAGAAATCGGTGGGCTATTCATGCGCGCGAGGGAGAGGGATCGAGCGTGCCACCCACCTGCTTCGCGCCGAAGAAACCCTAGACCTGGGGGAGGCGGTTGTCCGTCGGGGTGCGGCTTTTCTCGGGGTGGACTGTGGTGTGATTGCGCTCGCGGATGCGTAACAGCCTGATGCGGTCGGAGTTACGACATTGTTGACTTTTATTTTGGACGAAATCACACCTGCGGTTAGGTTTTCCTTGAGTATTTAATTAAAAATAACAAAATAAAAACAAAATTATATCTTTACAGATAATATAAAGAAAAATCCACGTTAAGAAGTTAACGTGTTTCAAACAGCTTTTGACTTTAAAAACATTGTTATTTGGAATAGAGCCTAAGGGACCAATCCATCCAGCTTCGAGCTGCGAGAAGCCAGCAGCCGGTTGGCTCTAGGGCGGCTCCAAGGGCGCCTAACGTAAGCCGCTTTGGGTAAATCGAATAAGGTCACGTCCCAATTCCTTCATACGGCATCCGCTCCTATCCACCTTCCCTACTCGCGCCGCCCTTCTCCCTCCCGAGCGAATCCCTTGTCCTACCCCACGGCAATAGCGACGACATGCAGATCCGTGCCAGGATTTTGGCCCACGCCCCCTCCGCGCTAGCCTCTCGTCCCCCATCCCCGTATGTGCAGGCTTGACTTTCCTATTTTCACATATCGGGGGGCCGTCCATGGTAAGGCTTGGTCCAGATTGTCGACGTGCTCCGATAGGCTGTGTTCCGGTAGCCACGAGCTTCGGCTCGACGACACTGTAATCCACGCCTCCTTCATACCTAAAGAGTCGTCAATCATGTGAGGTAACCTGTGGGTCGACCGCCGAGGTTGTGACGGTGTCTTTCCCACGACCACCTCACGCGCACAAAGGTGTGGCCGCTTCCCTTGCGAGTACTCCCCTCGTCTTTTTTTCCGTCCATTGGTAGATGTGTTTGTTTTCCATCTTTCGTCGATGGTATTTTAAGCTTTCATGGGTTTACCAACATGTGTTTGCAATGCTTCTTTGCACATCTGTTGGTCGGGCTTGCTTGTGTTGGTGCTGCCGTGCCGGTAGATGGACCAACCGAAGGAAAGGGCAAGGGTACATAGAGTAGTGAGGCGACACACATTTTCCTAGAAATTTGTGGTAAAGAGGTTGCCGCCAAAATAGGTCGTACTCTTGCTTGAACTGGCAGGGCTATGCCAACCTCGGTCGCAAATTGTTTGAATGCACCGGTCATGCCTACATGCGCAAGCAATTGAAGAATAAGTGGGAGAGCTTGAAATGAGATTATGCCCGATGGAAGTCCCTCACGCAGTGTGCAACAGGCCTCGGCCACTGCGGTAAGATGCAAATGGCCTCCTATTTGTGTTGAATTCCTCTGTGGTACGTATACTCTAAATGGTGCACTCATAATTTCTATTGGCTTTGCAAGGACAAACCGTGATGTCCAAGTTCAAGGATGTACCCCCTGCAAAACATTGACCTCATGGAGCTCGTCTTCACCGACGGCACCAGCACGAGTGAGTACCCCCTGCAAAACACCGACCTCATGGAGCTCGTTTTCACCTTGGTCAGAGTTTGTGTGTTCTCAGTGGTTGAGTGCAAAGCTATGGAGTGTTGGGATGAGTCACATCACTGTCTTACTTGTTGCATGATCTTCTTTCTTTTGTGATCCTAGTAGTTTTGTGTTGTCGGTCATATCACTCTATTGAACACCTCATTATTTTCATTCATAGATGTCTCAGTTGAGTGCCAAATTTGTTCCTGACCATATTTTCCATTTGTCAGTTCCATGTTTTGCCATCACAATGTTATGTGCATTATCATGTCAATTGTGCACTTCTTTGCGACTTTGGTGCGCACTGCTTTCTGTTGTTGGTTGGCAGCGATGACTTAAAATGGGGTGTTACACTAGTGCCTGTGCTACACTACTACCTACTGTTGTTGCTGGTGTCTGGGAGGGGCGGTGAGGTTTTGTGATGTGGAGGTTTTGCAGTGGGGGTTTATTGCAATGGGGAGATGTGTTATCTGGTGTTGCTACTAGTGGTGTCCTGGAGGGCTGAAAAGTTTTTGTGGTGTTACTCTACAGATTCTGTTGTGCAATGGGGAATACTGTGACACATTTATGGTGTTGTGTTGTTTTGGTGGGGATGTTGCACAGTGATGGTAGGGAGAGGTCATGAGGCTAGAGATAGCTCTGGTGATGCGTCCAGTGATGAGAGCATTGCCTTTGTAGCTCTTAGTCTAGGCCACCCTCAAGACTTCTGGTAATGACCAGATGGCAATGGGTGCAATTGCAACATGGAAATGCTTAGCAGTGCTACAAAATGTTCTAAATGCGGCCAAGTGTGTTCAATGTGCTACATGACACTCTTGTAGCGAATTATGGCCTGTGATTGTCTTTGGAAGTATGTTCGAAAGAAGCACTTGCCTTGTTTTTATAGACGGTGGGGGTGTCACAATCACAAAGACAAGCCATGAATTGCTTTGAGCATTGTGTTGGTATGTTTTGCTGGAAGTTCAACGAGGTGTTGGAGTGTGTGTATAGACTTGCAGGTGATGTCATTACACCTTCTGATCCTACGTATTAGACTTTACATCCGAGGCTCCTCCATCCAAAGTTCTATCCACATTTCGTGAACTACATAGAAGCGGTTGATGGCACACACGTACGAGTTACAGTTCCAAATGCCGAGAGGGCACATCATTTCAATAGATATGGTACACCAGCCAGAACGTGCTCACCATATGTGACTTGGATTGTAAGTTCACCTTTATGTGTGCCAGATGGCCTAGATCGGTGCACGACATATGTGTGCTGCGCGAGACAATGGCGAAGTACGACGACCTATTCTCGCGTCCACCAGAAGATAACATATTTGAACATATTTCAATTGTACCATACATGGCACGATGAGCAATAATCCATATGTCTCTTTCACACTTCTCCCCTGTTGTAGGCAAGTACTACCTATTGGACTCCGAGTATCCGAACAGGCTAGAATATCTAGCGCCATATCGCAACCACAAGTACCATCTTTTGGAGTTCCAGAATGGTATGCAGCCGTCTGGGATGCATGAACTTTGCAACTTCCTGTACTCATCTCTGCGGAATGCTGCCAAGCGTGCAATCGGCATGTGCAAGATGAAATAATGCATACTCGACAAAGTTCCTAGCTACAAGTCTCATGACAAAAGGCGATTATTGTAGCAGCAATGTTATTGCACAACTTCATTCTGGACTCTAAGTTGTCTGCAAGAGGCCTCGCAAACCCACCGATGCAGCACATAGGACCTTCACCCATGCTTGAGGTAGTGCCACCGGGGCTTCCTCAGGGCACCGACGTCCTATTGATGGATATGACACGTGATTAGATAGCAACGTCGCTGGTGGCAATGGCTTAGGTTCACGCATGTAATATGTAGGTGTACTACTCGCGTACGTGAAGTCTATATTGAGCTCGTACTGCTGCGTGATATTCAGCTTCTTTCAGCTCGCTTAACCTTCTTTCAGCTTCTTTAAGCTGTTACAATGTATTTGTAGTCACTACAGTACTTTTGCAGTCATAAGCTAGAAGCCAGCAGCCGAATTGAGCCGAGTGGTGTCAAAACTGGCTTTAGGTGCTCTCGAACTCTTTCGCACCATCATTTTTCTTCGCTGCAGCAAATTGTAGCGTGTTTTGTTGAATCTTGATGGGCGCAAATACGATTAGATGCAGATACCACTGATGCAGGGGTGATTACTGATGACTTTTTCTGTTTTGACAATCAAATGGTTGCATTCTATCAAATCTAAAATGCAAGCATTGTTGATCTATTTTGTTTGAGTCATAGCCTTGCGGAACTACCTAACTCGTCATCCTGGACCATGAAGCAACAAAACAAAAAAACAAGATGTGCTGTCCAGCGAGCGCAGCAACATAAGCAATGGAAGAACTCATTTGTTTGTTTTGGGTTCTGTATATATATCATGTTTGAGATTGCTAATCACGCTTGCAATTTGCAGATACCATTCTAGTTAGCCGTGTTCTTTTTGACTTTTTAGTAACTTTTGCTTCTTTCAGCAATAACTATTTATTAGACTAATAAGTTACATATAAAAACCATAAGCTATAGCATAAAAAAATATATCCTTATTTTATTTTGAGTTTTTGTTGTACAGGATAAAAATAGAGAGTGAGCTCAAATGACTAAACTAAATTTACTCAAACCAGACCACTATAGCCCAACAAGTTGCCAAGAGAGCTATCGAGGACCTGTTCTTTTTTGTTGAAGTTTAAGGCTTTTGGCTACGGCTTGTGGCTTTTAGACTGTTTGTGCGAGATATTACAGAGTAACGGAAACTCACGTGCGGTTTTTGTCGATATAAATGAAGTCGGTACAGTATATACTATAATTAACTAATAGACCCTATCTTGAAAAGATACTCTATTTAAAAGCTAATTCTTGTAGAAAAGCCAAAAAACAGCTTTAAGTTAAAAAGAACAGATACATAGTTTTCTAGGACTCTAGCTAAGACATTTTTGAGCCCAAAAGTAGGAACCTTAGGAATGAAAACTGAAATGGTAGGGCTGCTGCTGCTACTACAGCGGTGTTACAGTTGCTTAAGACACACTAAAGGAAACATGGAAGATAGGAGAACGAGCAAAATCATGGGAATGTTGTTGTTGTTGTTGTTGTAAGGTCATAGAAATGTTGGAAGACTGGAGCAAACTCAGCAGAGTTGGAGACTGTTGGCCCATTGGCACGGCGTATGATCTGTAGTGTAGCATAGTGCGAGATTTGCTCGGTCATTTGAAGTAACATCTAGTCAGTGAACCTCTAAAATCTAAATTATGAATAACTTAGCCATATAGGTCTAAGAGAAAGAGGAACGACTCTCGTCGTCGGGGAGAAGGAACCTTCAGAAATGGCCGCGTCATGCGTCATTTGTGAGGGGAACCCAAGAGAGAACCCCAAAGGGAGTTGTACTGAAAACATTACTGCGCTCAAATGTATTCAGTTCCTTCTTATGAAGATCATTCTGTTTCTGAAGTTCCCAAGAGTGATACAAAACACTGATATGTAACACTACGACAGGCCTTAAGTCCTAAACCCGTCTCAAACCCCTACAGAACTGAAAAAAGAGGACTGAATAAAGTGACTGGAATCAATTACAAGACCATTGTAATTTCTAGGAACAAGGAGCTGGAAATCATACCAAGCATGGCTCAGTAGAAAAACAAGTTGGTTGTACACTGAATGACCTTATGCTCGTCTGTTTACTGACAAGAGGTGAAACATGGAGAGCAGCAGAAATCTCACAGGACATGCAGGCGAGGCAAATGATGATGTAGCTGACGGATAGCACAAGGAAGCAAGCAGATCTGGGTGCGGGCGGGATTCAAAACCGCCTCCTCTCTCTATCCCACGCTAACCCCCCAGGCCACACACATCCTTGTGCTATAAACCAGAACCCGCTTCCGCCCGATTCCATTAAGCATTTGCAACAAGCAAATCCCTCCAAATCCTCGTCCTCAATTCGCCAATCGCAAAATCACTCTCGGTTCTTGCACGGCTTACGGAGAAAATGGAGGATGGTCTCCACGAACCGCTGCTTGACAAGGGCACGAGCAAGAAGCCGCCCTCCTCCGCGGGGCTCTCCGCTGGCGCTGCCCTGACCACCTCCTCTCCTTCGCAGTCGCAGTCGCCGCCGCCTGCTGCCGCGTCCAACAACCCCAAGACTGCGGGCTAGGGCAGCTTCCCCGCCGCAGGCGCTTCCTCTCCTGCGGGGCAGCAAGAAACCCCCCCGCTTGTCTCACAGCCTCTCATTGCTCCGGTGTAGTGGTAGCTGCTGCTTTCGCATACCTAGCACCGATGCACGCTGGCTCGGCGCCGCCACCGGCCAACTCCGTCGGGGTGGCGGGCTCCGGCCACCGAAGGATAGATAGACTAGAGCCTGATGAAGCTCTCCGGTGGCTCTGTCGCTGTTTGTGGCTAGTTCCGTTCTGTTTGACGTTGAAGCTCTCCGGTGGCTCTGTCGCTGTTTGTGGCTAGTTGCGTTTGGTTTGGCAATGACTTCTAATTTTTTACTAAGTGTTTATTTTTTACTTTAACAGATGATGATTTATATGAATATAATTAAATTTTAAAAAATTAAAAATAGAAAAAACAGGTTAGTGGACATGCGAAGGAATACGAGAAAAAAACTAAAAAATCTAAAAACTAAAAAAAATAAAATAAAATAATAGTAAATTAAAAGACAAAAATCAAAAACTGAATTTGAAACGAGGGAGACATGAAATCAAAGGACTAAACCATTCTTGGACTAGCACATTTCTCAAACCAAACATCCTGCTATAGTTTTATACTAGCTTCCTGTGACCAAATCAATTTTCTGTTCCAGTATAACATCAGTTAATTAATTTGTCGACGATTGAAGTTGAACCATTTCAATTTAATTGTCGTATTACTTAAAGTATATCTGCTCCAAACTCCGAAGGGATGAGGTCTCTCCGCAGACTAAAGTGTCACTCGGTTGAACTGAAATGAGCTGACTTATGGTTGAAATTATACTGTAATTAATGATGGCTTATTTAGCGTAGCCAAATTAAAAAAATTAAAAATAAAAAACAGATTAGCCAATCATAGGCAATGCAAACGAGTACGGAAAATAAAGGACCGGCAAAAAAGCTAAAAAACCAAAAGTTCAGAAAAGGCGCAATTTATGAATTGCAAAAAATAAGACAGAAGTCAGAAATTCAAGCGAAAATGAGCGGAGCCTAAATTATAACAACAGTAAGGGGCAGCATGTCCCTTGTCAAGCTAGTGTAGCATCCCTAACCCCTTTGATGCACTCTCAGAAACTCAAATGAAAATAAACGGAGCCTAAATTATGACAACACTAAGGGGCAGCATATCCCTTGTCGACCTAACGTAGCATCCTTAGCCTATTTGATGTACTCTCTTTACTATCCATGAGAAGAGCTACTCATGTTATATATTGTTTAAAGCATATATATATTCGTTATTTTAGACTATGGTTAATAGTTTTTAATTGTAACTGATAAATCTAATAAATAGTATCGACTAATAGAAATTAAAACAAAAAATCAGTGAAAAAGCAAAAAAACAAAGCCATACTCATGACCATCTGGAATGTATGAACCCAGTAGGGGTCTTTCAGTAGGACGAATCGTATAAGAGCAAGTACAATAATGATCTTATAGCCAAGCTAGTCAGCATTTTTGCTGATGTGGAGGAGAGAAGAGAGGAGAGAGATGAGAGCTTGGCTCTCATGCAAGCAACAAGCTGGGCACGGGAGCCTATGCAGTGGTGGGCCTAGATAATAAATGTATGTGAGGAGGAATATGAAAGAGAATGTGAGACATGATACTACATAATAATAAAAAACCTTTTGTAGATAAATTATTGTATAACTTAGCTCTTATAACTTGACTTATAGCCAAACACTTGGCTCTATTATTGGACTTGCTCCCACGCAGCAAACCTAAATTAAAATTGCATCAACCGGCGTCCATCAATCGAGCCGTTGCTGCTCTCTAGGTAAGCAGCGAGGGCCCACCCACCAGTTGGCACTTGGCACCGCCTGGCATGCGGGCCCAGGTGCTCAGCCACCAGCTCACCATGCGAGCGCGTCCCCCGAACTAGCCGTTGGAGTCGGCGGCCGCACGGAAAAGCTGTCGACGAATTGCAACGGCCACTAGACTCGAATCCCACCACCAACCAGGCACCTCTTCCCCTCTCTTTTTATATCGCGCCGCCGCCTCCCCGTCTCTCACACCTCGAACCCTCTCTCTCTTCTTCCTCTCGCTCCTCTCCCCTTCCCGATCGAACGAATCGACTCGATCGCCGCCGCGAGGAGGAGGAGGGAGGAATACGACGAGGATGACGAGGGGCGAGAACAACGAGGCGCACGGCAGTGGCAACGTCCCGGCGGCCCCCGCGGGCTCAGCGGCGGGCGGGGGCAAGCAGGCTGCGGCGTCGGCGCGGGGCGCGGAGGGGCAATCGGTGGTGCGGCGGCTGCAGTCGGAGCTGATGGCGCTGATGATGGGCGGGGACCCCGGGGTGTCGGCGTTCCCGGAGGGGGACAACATCTTCCACTGGGTCGGCACCATCGCCGGCTCCGCCGCCACCGCCTACGAGGGCACCTCCTACCGCCTCACGCTCGCCTTCCCCAGCGACTACCCCTACAAGCCGCCCAAGGTGCGCTTTGACACCCCCTGCTTCCACCCCAACGTCGACACCCACGGCAACATCTGCCTCGACATCCTCCAGGACAAGTGGTCCTCCGCCTACGACGTCCGCACCATCCTCCTCTCCATCCAGAGCCTCCTCGGAGGTACTACAACATCTCCCCCCCCCCCCCCCTGTATCCACTCCTTGTGTTCTTCATCTGATCTGACGGAAGAGTCAATTCTTGGGACACGTACGCAGAGCCGAACAACGACTCGCCGCTCAACACGCAGGCCGCGGCGCTCTGGGCGAATCAAGAAGGTAAACTCAAGATTTTGAATCTCGTCGAGGTTCTTGGTCCTGAATTGTTTGCTCCGTTCTCGTTCTTGCCTGTCCAGAGTTCAGGAAGATGGTGGAGAAGCACTACAAGCCCGCGCCGTAGAGGAAGAGCGGCTCGGTGGGGATGCTGCGGCGGCGGCTTCGTTGGAGGAATGCGATTTCGCTTGGATCAAGAAGATGAGATGGATTCTTTGGTGTAGGGAGTCGGAAACTGTTCGACCTGTAATTGCTTTCGAGTTTTCATTGTTCAGTGGTTCGTTTCTCTCTTTCGCATCGCATCGCGTCGCATGCTGTTGTTTCTAGTGAATTTGCCATCGCTGAGATGGACGTACTTTACTGGAATTGAGGAACAAGCAGTTCAATTTCAAAATGGTTCAAAGATGACGCACCTTCTCCATTTCTTCTATTTGAATGCTTGCCCTGTCAACACATGTGAGAGAACAAGAGAAAATGGGAAAGTATTGAGCGCTAGGCAGTGCTGAAAATGAAATGATTTCACACCAGACGATGCCCATATTCAAATGCAGCCCTATCGTATAAACAATAAAGTAGAAAAACAGTCGCATGAAACAGCCTGTTTGGTCTAAAGCGAAGTCCTCAACCACACAAGGTAAGCACAGATTGAATTCAGACGTACTCCCAGCTATCTGGTACTCCCTCCAAATCCGAATGTACATGGTTTTAGTTTTGGGCTCACGAATTGAAGAATAAGAAAAATGACCTTGTTGCCTTTCATTTATTCCAATACTTTAATGTTTTCATTCTTGAGTGTGTTGAGAAGGAGAGTGGTTGAGAGATAGATCCCATTTATTCGTGAGAATATAAGCATTCATTTAATAAAGGTATAATAGGAAGAAACAAGATAAATACACCTTGACTAAAACGACTTATATCGGAATGAAAGGGAGTGTAACATAACTAGTATGATACAAGGGGGAACATTCCATGAGCTGAAAGTTGCTTTATCAGGAAAAGCCTATTAAAATTAGGGGCTATACAACAATTGACACCAAAGAACCAATTGACATAACAATTGACAGAAACACTGAACGACACACAAGTATACAGACAGCTTAGCAGCAGTTTCTGCCAACAGTCGGTCAGTATCAGTCATGTTACATCTAGAGCTCCCTCGTATGGCCCAAGAAAGGGAAGCTTCTTCCAGTTCAGTAAAGGACCTAATTAAGCTTAGCTCAGACAAAGTGGAACACAAGAAAGTCAAGACCGCCAGCCCTGTCTGATGATGAGCGATACCCGCTGAAAGAATACAGGGCACATGGTCATGCTGAATCTGATGTCTTGTTTCATCCAACCCACAGCTATCCTCTCCAAAGTGCCCAACGAAGAGTGCTGATGGGACCATTCACCGCCACCAGGCTGGTCTACCCATGTCAGAGTGAAATTGTAACCTACAATAATTTGAAGAACTCAGTAAGGATTGTATTCAGTTCCCAGGGGCGGGCCCAGCGGGTAGTCCATATAGGCCCAGGACTACCCTGCAACAGTACAATTTGGCCCAAAAAAAATCCCGTGCCCTAAGCCCCTAACCCACGCTCCGGCTCCGCCGACCGCTGCTCAGCGCCCTGCGCTGCCCCCATCCACCTCCACTCCGCGAAGTTCCATCCTCCGCGTCGGCGCCTCCGCCTCCGCCTCGTCGCCCTCCACTCCGCGCGCCTCCGCCTCCGCCTCGGCCTCGGCACCCTCCACTCCGCGCCTCCGCCTCCGCCTCCGCCTCCGCCTCGGCCTCGGCGCCCTCCACTCCGCGTGCCTCCGGCCTCCGCCTCGGCGCTGAGGAAGTTGCGGCCTACGGGAGTCGGCGGGCTCTCGGGCGGCCTCGGCTGGCGCTGAGGGAGCTGCGGCGAGGGCCGAGGGAGGGAGAGGCCGAGAGAGGGAGGAGGCGGGCTCTCGGGCGGCCGGCGGCCTCGGCTGGCGCCTGGCGCTCAGGAGCTCCGCTGAGCGCTGAGGGAGCTGCGGCGAGGAGGGCTGAGGGAGGGAGAGGCCGAGAGAGAGGGAGAGGCGCTGAGGGAGCTGCGGGCTGTGGCGAGGGCCGAGGGAGTCAGGGAGGGAGCCGGAGAGGCCGCCGAGAGAGGGAGGAAATGAGGAATGGCTAAGCGGCTCAAGTGCTGAGTGTTGCTGCCGATTATAAAAGAAAAGGGGAAAAGAACTTTGTTAATTTGGGGTAATTTTTCTCTATTTTTTTGTATCAATTTGGGGAATGTTGCTTGATCCATCTCTTTCCCTACTTTGTGATCAAGGATTTAAAGAGCAGATTAGAATCTTGCGATCTGCATTTCCATGTGGTGGTATAAAAGAAGAATCAATTGCACTGATTTGGCTTAGTTCAGTGCACAATAAAAAGGGGATACTTGATTCAAGCAGTGCAACATCAGACCAAAGGTTTTGCATCTTAAGCACCTATGTCTGCCTATTGCATTTTGTCAAATTGAATTTAGAATTTCAAGACGTAAACTCAATGTTTTGGCAGATGGGAAACAAATTCTTGTGCAATGGAATCTTGATATGATATGGGCCTCAATTCCATTATGGTTATCCGAATGAGCATTAAGATGTGCAAGCTTATTTCCTTCATACAATCTTTTCAACAAAATTTAATTTCATTCTGTTCTCAGAACAAGCCGATCTGAGTTTGTTGTGAGTGTTAACAAGTACCTTGAAGCTAAGAAGCAGAAAATATCTGTTGGAATGAGGTTTCAGATGAAATTTGAAGGTGATGAAGCTCCTGAAAGAAGGTATAGTTTTGCACTTTCTTTTGACAGGATGATGTTGGCTTTACTCCAACCATGTAGGTGCATATCATAAACATTTCTCTGATTACAGGTTCAGTGGAACAATTATTGGTATTGGGAACACACCTACAGTGCCAACATCTCCATGGGCAAATTCTGACTGGAAATCTCTGAAGGTAATGAAGATTTGAGTTTTGAGAGTTAAATTAGAAGTATGTTGTCTCCTAAATGCTTGTTGCGGTTCATTGTCTCTTGTTATCTTGTTTGCCTTCCAGAACTGATTTTGTCCTATAATAATTGCCAGGTCCAATGGGATGAGCCTTCATCCATTCTTCGTCCAGATAGAGTTTCACCATGGGAATTGGAACCACTGGATGCAATTAATCTGCAACCCCCCCAACCTCCATTGAGGAATAAGCGTGCACGACCTCCAGCTTCACCTGCTGTTGTTCCAGAACTTCCTCCAAGTTTTGGTAAGAACTACAAAGTCCCTTGGCACTTGTATTACATTTGAACGATTTATATTATCAGTTATGCAAATTTCGAACTTATTTGTTGAATTTAAGGTATTATGAGATTTTTTAGATATATTATGTTTTTTACCGAACCGTTTACCGAATTTTTGTGTTAGATTATATCAACATTGGATAATAATTTTTTAGTTAGGCATACCCTGGATTCAAATCCTGGGTCCGCCACTATCAGTTCCTTTCTATATGATGTCTTGTTTCCAAGACCAAAATTTTTAACAGTAGGATAACCAGCACAAAATTAAACATCCTGAGCTGAAGTGAAATCATATGAAAGATACTTCTCTAGTTCTCTGTTAACAAACAAAGGCTTGTGTGGGATCGACATCTTTGCCGCCAGAATATGAGATGTGAAAATAGAAATATTAGATGTTGGTGATAGAAAGATTACAGAGGTATAATGCTTGAAGATTACAAAGGCATAATGCTTGGTTTAAATTCTCAAATATCATTGTTAATCTATCATTAAATAACAGGATCGTAACCTAGACACGTGAACAAGTACTGGAGTACTTAACCTAAAGGTTTACCCCATAATCATCCTATGTCATGAATGTTTTTACTGTATATATTTTATGCTGAGCATTGAAAAATATATCAATATGTCATTGTACCAAGAAGTTTCAGATCTTGACAACTGCGAGTAGGAAATGTGTTCTGAATTCTGATAAGTCCAAGCTCTAACATCGCTGTCGTTTAATCGCACCACTGCAAGGAAGAAGCTACTCATCGAGGCGGTGTATGCCTCGAGGCTGGGTGCTGTAAGGGGACACCTTTTGGCAACTTGTGAAGGTGACAAATGATGTATCGTGGGCCAATTACATGGAGGTTGTGTGCAACCTTGCCGCCGCAATATATGTCAGGCCGATGGTGTATGCTCAATTTGTGGAGAGGACGGAATCATCCTGCACGAGTGCTTCTGGTTTTGCTCCTGCTGATGAAGTGCCTGGGTTGGGCTCTAGTGTCGATGTATATGTTGGGGTTGGAGCAGACGCCGGCGAGCAAGCTGGTGACGAAGACCTGCAAAGGTGTGCCGTGAGTTTCGAGCCGAACGAAGGCATGGGGAGATGATGAGCAGCCCGTATTGACTGCCACGAGTACATTGTCGACAAGGTGGGAGAAGTGGAAAGCGAGGGGGAGGAGGATGTGGAGACGTCTAGCTCTGAAGGCAAGGAAGATAGAGATACTGCTAGGGGGGTAGGTGGTGTTGTCACCACCGACATTAGTTTTGTCTCATCTAGACTGAACGACATCGCAGCGCATCTCTGGTTCTATCACAGCCAGAGGAGGCACAGTGGGAGTTCGATGAAGATACCCTTCTCTTAGGGCAACACTTACCTAACAAAAGCGTTGCCCAGCAGGTCATTACCAGATACGCCGTTGTAGGATCAAGGATACCGACTAGAGGGAGGATGAATAGGAGGTTTTTAAAATTTTCTCTTCTTCTAAATAATTTTCTACAATCTCAATATAGCAAGAATGTAAAGCACTTAAGTCTACACAATTCTAGTCCAGAGAGAAATAATACTAGCTCTATATCAAGCAAATAATCACACTAATACTAACAAATAAGAGCTAGAAGAAAATATGAGAGAGATGTACACAAACGATGTTTTACCGTGGTGTTCGGAAACTTACCGGTTTCCCATAATCCACGTTGAGGTTACCCCGAACAAATCGGACCGGCTCCACAAATTAAGCCAAAAGACCTCGAGTCTATTAGAGGTAGCTCTTCCCCGCTCCGGGTAGGTGAGCTCCAACCTTCATACGAACGTCGGGTCTTCTCACAAACTCCTTTGAGAAGATCACCGATCCAACTCCACCTAATCGTCCAGGTGCACGGCAAGCATCAAGAGTAATAAACCAGGACTTCACTTGAATGCAAACAAGTGCCAAAGGATCAACAAATGAATGCTATGCACTTTTTGCTCAACCACCTCAAAATGAATGCTCAAGAGAGAAAAGAGGTGTGGAGTGAATGTTCTATACTCAAGAAATGTTCAATGAGTCTCTCCTTATTGTCCTTGAGCAGTGGTACGGTATGTATACCCCTCACCAACCAAAACTAGCTGTTTGGAACAAATTCCAGAAAATTCATGGCGAGCGGAACTACCGCCGGCCAAAGGCCGGTAGTTTCGCTCCACTTCTGGCGCGGCAGAATGGCTATATCAGAAGCTCTGCAGTAGCCATTGGAAAGTCGGCGCGTACTACCGCCGTTATAAAATTCGGTACTACCGCTCTGCGGTAGTTCTGCAAAGTCGGCGCCGTACTACCGCTTGGGCCGAACCTCAACTTGGCGCTCTCTGGAAAAAAGCTCCGCTCATCCTCCGGAGCTTCTGGGCTCCGGAAGTACCGCTCTATACTGCGGAACTAGTACGGGTATTAGGTGCATCCGGAGGGTGCTCTCTGGAAAAAAGGCTCCACTCATCCTCCGGAGCTTCCGGGCTCCGGAAGTACCGTTTTTGCCTGCGGAACTATTGCAGACGCTCTGCGGTAGTTCTGACATTGAAAACTACGGTACTACCGCTCTTCCAGACAGAGCACAGATTTGGCTTTTTAAATAGATTTTTAATGAATACATGCTCCTAGTGTGATCCCAATGGCACATAAATTTTGCTATCAAGCTACTTGCCATGATCGCTCTTTATGGTATGATTATTTAGCCTATAATTCGGTTTTCCACCTTTTCTCCTAAGATCGGTAAAAGTAAAAAGGGATCATATTCTAAATATACCTTTGTCTTGAACCATTTTGGTCTTCATATTTATCCTTTAGCTTGCATCTTGTCAACCACATATGGACTTAAGCTTTAAACACTCATTAAACACATTAGTCCCATATTCACATAAATTCATTAATTACCAAAACCATTTTTAGGGGCTTAGACGCTTTCAGCCGTCAGCATCAGCCGGACATATCGGGTGCGAATGTTGAATCCAAACACCTATATCGTCAAGTGTGTGGATGAATCTTGCCTTGACAAGGTCCGTGCACAACTGTCGAGGGGCACGGCCATGAACTTCTGGATAACGGTGATGAAGGATCACACATGTGTGCTTGCTGAGCCACTTCGCAAGCACCGCAATGTGATGTCGTCGTATGTTGCAGGCCTAATAAGCCACCTCATCATGGCAGATGGTTCTGTTTCACCAAAACTTCTATTGGCAGATGTTGCCAATATGGTCGGGTTCCAGATCAGCTGCCACAAGGCTTAGCGGGCAAAATGGAAGATCCTGGAGCGTATGTAAGGCACATACGAGGAGGCCTACAACCTAGTCCTAAGAATGCTCTAGCAAATTATAGAATCGAATCCTAGCACATACATTAACAAGCAGCAGTGGCCGCATCCTACCAAGAGGCCTAATTGCTTTGTTCTTGACAGAGTCTTCTGGGCCTTCTGCCAGAACATCGAAGGATTCAAGTACTACCGTCATGTGTTGACGATGGACAACATCTTCTTCTGTAGCAAGTATAAGGGTACAATCCTCACCACGGTCGCAGCCGATGTGAAGAACCAGTTACTCCCTGTGGCCTATACACTTGAGAATGAGAACACAGATAGCTGGTTGTGATTCCTGGCCAATGTGAAGCAAGCGGTGATTCATGACCGGCCAGATGTTTGTGTCATCTCGGACCACAATGTCAGGTTGCTGTCTGCATTGAGCATGATGCCGAATGGGACGGAGCCATGATTGCAATGGAACAACGTTAGGAGCCGTTGGCGTATGAGGCATCTCACGGCTAACTTTCACACAAGGTTTCGAAGTAAAGAACTGACAAAGCTGTTCAAGAAGCTTTGTATGCAGAACTAATTACGGAAGTTCGAGGCCGTGTGGAGATGGCTTGACGAGGAGACTAGCAAGCATGTAAGGCATTCAAACGCCAGACAAGGGGAACCAGCAGGAGGATTCATGAGAGTTGGAGAGTTCATGCAGTGGGTTCACTCCCATGCCCCTGACTTGGAGAAATGGTCTCTCCTCCACGACTCCGGTGGTGCAAGATATGAAATAATAATGACTAACATGTCAAAAGTGTACAATGGGGTCCTCAAGAGTGTATGATCTGTACTGATCACCGTAATTATAGAGAAGACCTGGAACCATACCGTCGGTTACTTCATTAATCAAGCCATGATGGCGAAGAAGCATCTAGAGAAAGGTAAGCAATTCTCCGAAGTAATGCAGGCGTGCATGGATAAAAAGATCGACAAGGCTCACTCCCACAGTGCTCGGCCCTTGTATGGGACTAGGAAGAAATTCATGATCCTCTAAGGGAGAAGTATGTTATGGGTCAAGGTAGAGAGGATCGCAAGCAAGTCTGCACGATCGACAATGAAGCGTCCTGCATGTGCAACAAGTTACAACTTCTTCACAAGCCATGCTCCTATGCATACGCGGCGTGCGCGGTGTGGTGGCAAGCCTCGGTACCTTACGTCTCTAAGTACTACGACATCCACCACCTGTATGGCACATGGAGTACCAAGTTCAACTCATACGGGCTGGACATGCACAACAGAGACCTTTGGGTAGGACAGGTGAAGTGGCCGCCGAACGATGCACTGAAGCAGGCAAACCGTGGAAGCCGACAATCTTGTCATATCCGTAATTAGGGATGGCAATCGGGCGCGGCGGGTACGGGTAGTGCTCGCCCATACCCGTACCCGCGACCCCGATTTATGCCCACAGGTATACCCGTGGGGGACGATAGGTGAAAAACCTCGCTCATACCCGTTTACCTGCGAACTGAGAGTCACCATCTGCGAGTTGAACTAATGACAGGTACATATAAGCAACAGCTGTTGCTAGGAAATATAATAGCTATCAAAAAGTTTATAACAATCAATAGCAATTAGAAATATGGAAAAGTTTATAACAGTCAATAGTAATTAGAGATATTGTTATGACTGTGCCACCTATCAATCTATATCGCGGGTAAATGGGTGGGGCGGGTATGGGTGGAGCTTACCCATACCCGTACCCGTTTATCCGACGAATAGAGTGTTCCCTCTATTTCCATACCCGTGGGTAAAGAAAATATTCCATACCCGACTCCATTAGGGTATTTACCCACGGGTATATGGGTAAACGGGCACAATTGCCATCCCTATCCGTAATGACATGGATGAAAGTCAGCATGGCCAACGGGTTAGGCGCCCTCGATGCAGACTGTGTAAGACGGTCGACCACCCTATAAGCAATTGCCCAAACGGACCTAGTTTGAGCAATGCCCCGTAGTGACCAAGTGAAAGTATCTAGGCCACTAAAAATGGTTTTGGTAATTAATGGCATCATGTGAATATTGGACGAACATGTTTACTGAGTATTTGAAAGATTAGTCATGATGATGATTGTGAGATGCATGCTAAGGGTCAACATGAGGATCAATGTGGCTCAAGATGAAGGTATAAATAGTCTACGATCCTTTTTGATTTTTACGGTCTTAAGAGAAAGGGTAAAAAAACTAGATTATAGGATAAATGTTGTACTATTAAGATGAATTATGTCTACTAACTTGATAGCATATTCTTCTGCCATTGGATCAATTTAGGATCATGCATGCACGTAAAACTAAAATTGATAGCTAAATTGTACACTGTCAAGAATATCAGAAGTACCGGAGTGTAAACAGTGGTACTTTTGCATTTTGGAAGTTACGACAAAATGAGCGGTATGTTTTTTCAAAGAGCACCCTTGGAATCACTTTTGTATCTCTAGAAAACGGAAGTATTGAAGTTTTAATGGCGTAACTACCATAGAGCGGAAGTACCGCAATTCTTGAGTGGAACTACTAGAACATAAAAGCTCCGAAAATCCTTGCGGCACATTTTTTCGAAAGAGCACCAACTTTTGGCCTCAAAGCAAACGGAAGTACCGTGTTGAAATTCTAAAACTTCCGAAGATCGAAACTACCACGATTACAACGACGGTAGTACCATACCGAATTTCAACAACTAATTCTGACACTTTGTTATAGACGTTACTATTGCGTCAGAATGGTTGCGGTAGTACCAACCGATCATTGGCTGTACTTTCATTTGCCCTGATTTTTTAGAGATTATCTTATAATGGCTAGATTTGGTTGGTGGGGGTATAAATACCCCTCCACCTACTAAAGGACAGAGTTAGACACTACATTGAAATATCCTTGAGCATAGAGTATTCACTCCACACCTCACTTGCTTTCATTCCATTCATTTGAGATAGTTGAGACAAAATCAAGTGCATTCAACTAGAAATTGCTGGAAATTGCAAAACAAAGGAATATTCTTTGGCATATTCTTTTTTCTGGATTTTTTGGTTTTCTAGTGAGTACAACATGTGGGACCCGCTTGTCATTGACTCAACAAAATAAATGAGAGCCAACCAAGAGCTACAGATTGGAAAAATGTTACATTTCCTTGGATTTGAACACAAGACCTCATAGGTGAATGCATTTGCTTGCCTCGGCTGATGAAGTGAGCAAATGCTCTTGACATAGAGTCAATACATAGGAATGAGGAGCTAACATGGAACTCTTCTCTGTTGAAGAACACACGAAGCAGAGCATGCAGGTGACGACCATGGTGAATGAAGGCACCGGTAGGGCTGGAAACGAGCCGAGCCGGCTCGAGCCAGGCTCGGCCGAGCTCGCTCAAAGCTACGGCTCGGCTCGGCTCGTTTCCGAAACGAGCTACGCGAGAGGCTCGGCTCGGCTCGACTGGCGGCTCGCGAGCCCGAATGAGCCAAAATGGCTCGCCGCTGCCGGACCGAGCCAAAACGGCTCGCAGATGCCCACCGAGCCAAAACGGCTCGTAGATGCCCGAACGAGCCAAAACGGCTCGCCGCTCATAGATAACACATAACAGAGAGCAACGCAGCAGAAATAGCATAGCATATAGAGAGCATTCAGTGCAGAAATTCACAGACAGAGAGTTAAAAAGTTCACAGACAGAGATTCACAGAAATTCACAGAAATATCATAGCATACAGAGAGCATTCAGCATAGCATACAGACAGAGAGCAATTCAGTAACTTCAGTTCACAGACAGAGTTAAAAAGTTCACAGAGAGAGAGCAGTTCACATTCACAACCTTCCCACTGAAAACTGACAGCTAATTCACAATCACAACCTTCCCATCCCACTGAGCAGTTCACAGAATCAGTAGCACAAGCAGTTGACAATTTGACATGATCACAACAGCAGCAATTCATAATTGGTGGAAGCATTACACTAGATGCTCTCTACGATGCTTTTAGGAAATGGAATGGTTTGAACATCATCCTCTTCATCTTCTTCCTGAAAAGATATATAATATTCAAGTTAACATAAACAAAAATAAAATAGACAAATATTGCATTACAAATGAACCTACCATAACTATAGGAGAACTCATGTCATCATGTGCACCTCTGATCCAGCTAGAGGCACAAACCAAATATTGAACCATAGCCGGACGTAAAGAACTCCGATAGTCATCTAGTACTCTACCTCTAGCACTGAAAGTTGATTCTGAAGATACACTAGTAGCTGGTACAGTCAAGAAATTCTTAGCCGTGTTCGAGACAACTGGAAATCTATGTGCATTCAAATTCCACCACGCGAGCAATTTGAAATCCTTGTTATCTAAACTCTCGTTTACTTCATCTAGATAGATGAGTAACTCTGACTTTGAAGGCTCGGTAGAAGTGGAATGCAAGAATGACTGAAATTGATGATAGTGAGCTACTTGTACCCACAACTAAAGAAGAGGTTGCTTCACCTCTGTTGCCCATTCTGTTGTGTCGATGATCCATCTCAAACTGTGAATACAAATCTTCCAATTCAACCTTGACATCATCAAGCTCTTTTGCAGCTTTTGAGGGCTCATACATTTGGTTGAAGCACCAACTAATGAACTTCATCTTAAACCTGGGATCTAGAATAGTAGCAAGGACCATGACATTGTTCTTTTTTTCCCAATACTTGTCAAACTTATCCAACATTGCAGTAGCCATTTTCTTCAAATACTCATCTCCGGAAGTAATTGCGGCTCTTAATGCAATCTTAACATTAACTATATGAGGATAAAAAATATTTGCTGTTGGATAAGTTGATCCAGAAAATGCAGTAGTCACTTCAGATAAGGATTGCAATATTGGTGCAATTTTTTCATAAAATAACCAATCTTGGCTCGATGGTTGACATTGATAATTTGCATCCGTGTCAGCATAACACACTAAAGCATCCTTATAAGCAATACATACTAACAACATTTTGTATGTGGAACTCCATCGTGTAAACACATCAAGGCTCAATCCAGGGCCAATTTGCAAAGCAAGCGATGAGCAGATTTGTAAGAATTTGTGCATACGAGATGGAGACTTCTTTATATACTTGACTGTTTCTCTGAGCTTGTTAATCAAAGGTTCTAATGGTTGTAGGCCATCATTAACAACCAAATTCATTATATGAGCACAACATCGAACATGAAAATACTTGGAAATGAACCGAGCTGATCCTCTAGTAGCAAACTTGACCATTAAACTACGTACAACAGTAGTATTCGAGGAAGCATTATCAAGAGTAAGTGTGATGATCTTATCCTCTATCTTCCATTCAACAATGCAATCAACGACAGCCTGAGCTATGACAACCCCACTGTGTGGAGGATCCAACTCAATAAAGTTCAGCACACGACATTGCATAACCCAATTTTTATCTATATAATGTGCCACCAAAGACATATAGCAAATGTTTTGATTTGAGGTCCACAAATCACAAGTTAAACTAATATGTGACACACTTCTGAGATTCTTTCTAAGAACTTCCCTCTCTGATTCATAAATCTTGATGCATTCATTTCTTATCGTCTTTCGACCAATGAACTGATATAATGGATTTAAATATCTCATCAAAACATTAAACCAAGTATGCTCGACCATCCTAAAGGGATACTCATGGATAATTATCATCTTAGCAATAAGTCGACGAGTTTCATCTTGATCATATTCCGTAGGAGTAGAAACAAAAGGTAAACCAGTCTCACCTGCCATGGCAGGGCCCAAGTTGAGTTTCTCTTGAGCTTTCATCTTGGCCATCTTGTTCATATATGGCGTGCACTTCGGTATATGCCTCATCAGATGTGAAGTTGCACCCCCTTGTTTGTAAGACATGAGTTTGTAGCAGAACCTACACTTTGCCTTTGTATCAACCTCTCCTTTCTTTGTCTTCGATGGAACATTCACCACCTTAAATATCTTCCAACAATCTATTCTCTGTTTCTGTTTCTGTCTACCAGCTGATCCTTTCCTCCTTTTTGCCCCCCTCTTCTAAGACACTGTACCCTCTTCTATTGTCACTGCCACATCGCCTTCTTCAGCACCATTTGAACTTGAAGAGTCCACATCAATATCATCCATGTCTTCTTCATCAGATGGTACACCACCATGGACATCACCATCCAAAGCCTCCCAACTCACATCCTCACTCGACGACTGCAATAAAACAATGTAAAATGTTAGCCCAAGAATCAGATTTAATAGTGCATTTCAGATTTAAAATGACAATACATGTTTATAATCACACTTCAGATTTAATAGTGCATTTCAGATTTAAAATGACAATATATGTTTATAATCACACTTCACATCTGATTTAAACTGAAATCAAACAGCCTTACCACAACTGCTGTATGTTAAACAAGTTACATCTATACAACACTGCACATCTATACATGTAGGACAACAATTTAATTATGTTAATTATCAGTATAGCATGTGGTCATATTTAACAGATTCCACATGCAAAACAATATGTCTGCATACAAGTCCTGGATACATCATACATGGGCAGGATCCAAAGGGCTCTCGCACCCCGGCCTGCGGGATTACTAACAGACATCACTAATTATAACCACTCCTCATATTGGTCCTTTTACTTATTCCATATCTGTGCTAACTAGAGCTGAGGCCAAATAGGTAATCCTCCTTACAATTTACCCAGATAGCAAAAAAAATTAGAACCTAAGACAGTATATTTTTTTCATGTTCATCCTAACTTCTAGCATCCATATCTGTGCAATTGACATTTAAAAAAAAGGTGGCAAGTCATAAAGATCATCTGGAAATGAGATAGATTCACCAACTAGAGAAAGTGCAAATAAAATAGAAGGTAGTGGTGAAAACCCAACAAGCTAATTTGATAAGCAATAGTGTCGTAGGGGTGGCCGCCTCCTAAACCCAGCAGTCCTGGTAGGAAGTATAAGGCCACATGTAATGACACAAATACCCGTGAAGGGGATAATCAGCTGTAAGGGCATAATTGTAAAAGCACTCCCCATGTATATATAGAACACCGACCATGGGGAGAGGGCAGGCCATTACATTCATCTTCATCACTCTCCACTACCATCTCTCTCTCTGTTTGGTCTGTAGCCACAACAGTTGGCGCCATCCGTGGGGAGGACAAGGACAAGCCTGAAGACCGAAGAAGAAGGATGGCACCGAAAAAAGCTTCGTCAGCGGCGGCGAAGGGAAAGAAGGCGGCCGGGCCGGAGCGTCGTATGAGTACCAGGGCTTCGGCATCGGCAGCGGCGGGCGCGGGTAGCGACGCAGGCGCGGTGGCCGAAGACGTCGACGTCCGTGCGGTGACGACCAACCTCGTCACCGGCACCGCGACGACCAACCCCGTCACCGGCACCGCGACGACCAACCTTGTCACCGGCACCGCGACGACCAACCTCGTCACCGGCACCGCGACGACCAACCCCGTCACCGGCACCGCGTCGACCCACCCCGGCACTGGCGTCGCGGGGACGGACCCCGCGGTCGAAGACGTCGACGCTGGTGCGGCGACAACCGACCCCGCCGAAGCAACGACAGCCGACCATGCCGCCCCCGCTGCAACCCTCGCCGGCAGCGCGGACCGGGCGGTTCGAGGTAGCCACGACGGAGCGACCGGCAGCTCGGGACTTCGCGACGCGGTCGTGCCCGCGCCGATCCGCCTGTTGGGAGTACCGGCGACCCCGCCTGCACAGGCGGCAGAAAGCGCCCTGCTGGCGGCCCTCAACGCGTTCCAGCGGGAGCTAGGGGACCTTCGCGGAGCCGTCCGAGATATGCAAGAGGCTCGGAGCCAGCAGGCCGCGCCAATAATCGCGCCCGAGCCCACGCCGGAGAGGGTGGACAGTCGCAAAGCCCCCACGTCTAGCCGCGTGCTGCTGCGGCTCGTAGATCCGGAGTCCCCGCTTTCGGCGGGGCTGCAGCAAGCGGCATGGCCCGAAGACTTCAAGTTTCCTAGCGCCATCGACTCGTACAAAGGCGACACGGACCCCCGCGAGTTCGTGCGCGTGTACGAAACCGCGATCGAAGCCGCGGGCGGAGACGACACCACGAAGGCGAAGGGACTCCCCCTCGCGCTGCAAGGAGTGGCGCTCTCTTGGTTCTTTACCATAGAGCCGGGCTCCATCTACGCGTGGAAGCAGCTCCGCGTCCGCCTTCACAACAACTTCCAAGGAAACTACGTCGACCGAGTCGACGCGGACCAACTCTTTGCTGTGAAGCAAAAACCCTCGGAGAAGCTCCGGGACTACTTCAAACGCTTCGCCAAGATTCGATGCCAAGTAAAAGACGTTAACGAAACCACCATCGTTAATGCAGCCATACAGGGCCTTCGTCCGGGCCCGATGGCCGAGTACAATGCGCGAAAGCCAATCAAGACGGTGGCGAAGCTCTTCGACAAAATGGAGGAATATGCCAGGGCGGAAGAAGACGCGCGGCGAAGGCAAGGGGACGACTCCGACACCAACCAGGCTGGAGCCTCGGCAAAAGCCGAAGATCCGCCGAAGAGCGGCTCTTCGAAGGGAAAACGTAAGCAGGAGTCGTCCAGGGACACGCCCGACCGCAGGGACGCCTCGCATAAGGAGTCGTCCGATCAGCCCAAGCGCGGCCAGCAGAGGTCGAGGCGAAACCGGTACGTCCTCGACATTGAGGGCGGTTCCGACGAGGGCACTCCTGCAGGCCGAGGCGGTCGGGGGCGCCGTGGCCGCGGGCGTGGCCGGGGCCGCGACGATAAAGGTCGCGGAGATTACGACGACCAGCACCAGGGACTGTGGTGTGTAGTCCACGGCCGCGGCAGCCATGATACCCGCACCTGCACCTCCATCGCGGCGCTCCGCGATAGCGTCGCTAGGGACAGGAACCTAGAGACGCGTCCGCCTGCGGTGGCCCACGTCCAATTCCCGTACGAGGCCCCCGTGCAGGTATAGGCGCAAGGGATGCAACCCTAGGAAGGCACCTTACGGATCCAGGCTCACGTACAGCAACCTCGGGAGGGCCTCCTGTCGCTGCAGGCTCCGGAGGCAACCCACCGCAGGATCATTAACGTCATATCCGGAGGCTCTGCGCTGGAATTCGCCTCAGCACGGCAGCGGAAGGCCTATGCGCGAAGACTACATCATGTGGCGGCATACCCAGCGCAAGCACCCCCGGACTGGGCGCGGCACGAAGTCACATTCACACCCGGCGACGCCCAAGGCGTGGACTTCCCTCATCAGGACCCTCTGGTCATCCGGGTCACTATCGCGGGATGCGACGTGGGGCGTGCCCTGGTGGACGGCGGTAGCTCCGCAAACGTATTGTTTACGGCAGCCTTCAACCAGATGGGGATCCCTCGAAGCCGCCTAGGGCCCTCGGGAGTCCCACTGCAGGGCTTTGGGGGACAACCCCTGCGGGCGCTGGGACAAGTAGGTCTTCAAGTCTCCTTCGGCCGAGATGATAATGTGCGGGCCGAAGATGCCACCTTCGACGTGGTTGACCTTCCGTACCCCTACAATGCCATATTAGGGCGCCCAATCCTCAACTCCTTCGGCGCGGTACCACATCACGGCTATCTATGCATGAAGATCCCGGGTCCCCGGGCCATCATCACCGTCCGAGGCGACCAGGATATGGCCCGGCGCATCGAGCCAGGTACCAGGTGCCCGCGTCGCGAAGCCCAACGACGCTCCTAGAGCCGGCGCCGGCGTCACAACGCGGTGGTCCGCGGGGCCAGTCGGAGGCGCCTTGGCGGGCCCTGCAGAGGTCTAGCGACTAGAGGCTTCGGCCGCACCAAGGAAAAACGGTTAGTACATCCGCCCCTTGTAATTGCTTGCCCGCGCAAACGGGGATGTAATGAAGATCACCGTTTGTCGCTAATATTTCTTCATCGTGCGTAAGCACGTGGCGGAGGCGCACGCAGGCTTCGCCAGCGCGCGCGCTCCCGCAGTATAAATCGAAGTCGCACGTTCGCGTGTGCACTCGCCGTAGCAAAAGGTGATGGGCCTGAGTATAAATCGAAGTCGCACGTTCGCGTGTGCACTCGCCGTAGCCAAAGGTGACGGGCCTGAGTATAAACAAAGACGCACGTTCGCGTGTGCACTCGCCGTAGCCAGGGGTACGGGACTGAGTATAAATCGAAGTCGCACGTTCGCGTGTGCACTCGCCGTAGCCAAAGGTGACGGGCCTAAGTATAAACAAAGACGCACGTTCGCGTGTGCACTCGCCGTAGCCAGGGGTACGGGACTGAGTATAAATCGAAGTCGCACGTTCGCGTGTGCACTCGCCGTAGCCAAAGGTGACGGGCCTGAGTATAAACAAAAGACGCAGCGGGGGGACGCCTCCGCGCGCACTCTACGGAGTATAAATAAGACGTAGCGTTGAGCTTAGCTTCCGCACGCACCAGTCCACGGACTTTAAATAAGACGTAGCGTCGAGCCTAGCTCCGCACGCAACAGTCTACGGACTATAAATAAGACGTAGCGTTGAGGTCCGCATCCGCATGCGCGAGTCTCCGGACTATAAAGGAAGTCGTAGCGTCGAGGTCCGCCTCCGCGCGCACCAGTCTACGGACTTTAAATAAGGCGTAGCGTCGAGGTCCGCCTCCGCACGCGCGAGTCTCCGGACTATAAAGGAAGTCGTAGCGTCGAGGTCCGCCTCCGCACGCACCAGTCTACGGACTTTAAATAAGACGTAGCGTCGAGGTCCGCCTCCGCACGCACCAGTCTCCGGACTTTAAATAAGACGTAGCGTCGAGGCCCGCCTCCGCACGCACCAGTCTATGGACTTTAAATAAGACGTAGCGTCGAGGTCCGCCTCCGCACGCGCGAGTCTCCGAACTATAAAGGAAGTCGTAGCGTCGAGGTCCGCCTCCGCACGCACTAGTCCACGGGCTTTGAATAAGGCACAGCGTCGAGGTCCGCCTCCGCACAGCCAGTCTACGGACTACAAAGGCTAAGCGTCGAGGTCCGCCTCCGCCCACGCCAGCCTACGGGCCGTAAAAAGTTGAGGTGCCAAGGACTGCCCCCGCAAGCGTCGTTCTAAGGAACCCTTGCGCAGCTACTTCACCAACAGTGGCATCAACACATCCTAAAATGCCAGGAAATCTGCATACCGGAGAAATCACAAGTACAAAGGTCCGGCAGCATCCTTGCCGCTCTAAGCCGCTATCCCGCGGGTTCGTCCTTAACACGCGCCAAAACTGGGGCCTCGCTCGAGGAAGGCCGGCCCGCCCAAAAGTCCAGCGACTCTTCGGCCCTTCACCAGCGTCGAAGGCATCGCCGGGTTGAAAGGTCGGCCGCACGAAGCCGGTCCCAGCAAGAAAGCTGCCCGGGATATAGGCGAAAGTCAGAATGCATACAGCAAGTGTGTACATTCACAAAAAGAGGGAGCAGTACAACACACGCCTACACCTAGGCACCACGGCGTCAGACCTGCGGGTTCCCGGCGCCCTCGGAGGGCCCAGCGCCGCCCTCGTCGCGTCGAGGGATCCCGTCAAGAAATTGGCCGAGGCTCCCCGTCCCGTAGAGCGACTTCCGGAGCTCGATCCGTGCAGCATCCGGCCCGGCGTAAGCCCAGATCCGGTCGAAGAAGGGCCCGAGGGCATGGCGAGCGGAGCGGACGGCACCGGACATTACTTCGGCCCCGCCGGGCATCTCCAGCTGGGGGTCATCCAGCCCGGCGACGTGCGTGCAACCACGGTGCTGCAGGAGCGCGCACACCAAGCATGCCGACGTGTACGCGCAGTGGGTGCCAAAAAACGTCGCCGCGTCGCGCGCGACGTTGGCGGCATCCCCGATCCAGCGGAGCGTCCGGGACAACTCCTCCGGGCCGAAGGCGCGCTCCGGCACCTCAGTCACCAGCCCTTGAAGATGGCTCTCTAGCGCTTGCATGGCGTCCCACGCAACCACCGAGGCGTCGCCAAGCATCTAGTTACGCCCCGCTAGAGTCAAGGCAAGCTCGCCTTTTTCCTTCTCTAGCGAGGCGACCTGTTCCAGGAACCCGGCCTGCTCCGCCGCAAACTCCTGTTCAGCAGCTGCCGTGGCCGACTCCCGCGCTGACGCGATAAGTACCTCGGCGTGTGCCCTCGCCTCGGCGCATTCCGCTTCCAGCTGGCGGATGCGGGCGTCCTGGGCAGAGCGGGCTCCAGAGGCTTCGCGTAGCTCCTCCTCGACGGCCCGCAGCCTATCCTCGAGCGTCGTGCGGCCGCGAGCATAGGCCGTTTGCAAGGCCTGCCCCAGCACCAGTGTCTGCAGAAGGGAAAGGCTTAGCAAGCTCAGCCAGCTCAGGCGTCGTCGTATGAAGTACTTACCCTCACCCCAGACACCTCGAAGGCGTCCTGGAGGTGCCCCGCCCCGTAGGCCTGCAGCACTTGCGGGTCGACACTGGTGGCCGCGTCACTCACAATTTCGCGCCACGCCCTCAGCGTCTCCGGGGGCGCACGAAGTCCGCAGGGCTTACGCACGCGGAGGTCCCGTGTTCTGCCAAGCGCTCCCCCTCCGGAATGAGCAACGCTGTAAACAGGAATACAGGTGAGCACCGCAAGGCATAAAAGCGTACACCAGAGTAAGCTACGCCACCCTACCTTCGGTAGCAGAAGGAATGGTCCCGTCGCGGGCCGAAGCCTCCGCGTTAGGGGAGGGTGACGGCTGTCCCTGCGCGGCGGGAGGCGTGGCCAGAGGGGCAGAAGGCACGTATGCCGCAGGGCCCCCGGCGCTTGCGCTGGAGTCCCACAAGCTTCTGATGCCCGTGGCCACGACGAATCCCCGCGGCGTCCGGTGGAGCTCCGGCCGCACACACGGCCGTTTAGCCGGGGCGGCCTGCAGCGAAACCACCCCCGCAGTCGCGGCTGGGGAAGCCCCCGCGGTCGCACCGCCCGGGGGCGAAGGTTCCGCGGTGACGATTGTCGAAGGGGGCACCTCGGTTCCTGCCGTTGTCGTTAAAGGCAGCATGGCTTCATGCGCCCCCGTGGAGGGCGCCTCCGGCACCACAGCAGCCACGGCCAAAGGGTCCACCTCAGCATCGCCGGTCCGCACGGGTTCCGCCTCGACGACTTCGGTGGGCGGCGAGGCTTCCCCCCTCCGGCTGCTTGTGGCAAACCCACCGTCCGGGGCGCTCGCCGAAGATACCTCGCCTTCAACGTCTGCCCCACCCAAGCCCGAATCGGCATACCTCGCCGAGTCCGACTCCGCGTCCGCCGCGCCCTCCGAAACACTAGCAGCAGTAGTAGCAGCTGCCGCCCCTCTTCTGAGACGGGGCCTTCTTCTTCTTCGCTGCACCGTCGTCTGGAGCGACACGGTCCGGCACGGCAAGGCCCAGGGCCTCGCACACGCGGTTTATTCGCCCCAGCCCCGCCTCGGCGATAGCAGACGCGCGCTGCTCATGCTCCCTGGCGGTGTATGGCCCCAGGAATACGTGCGCGGCCTGCTCCGCCTCCTCCAAGGAAATCCCTGAAGCAAAGGAGAATGGCATCAGCATCTAACGCATTTCGCATGAACAAAGGCGGGACGCGATCGAGGCTTACGAAGACCGGGCGGCGCCGGCAGCGAGCAGACCCATGGAGAAACATTGTCGTCTCGACGCCTCTCGGCGGCAAGACGCCAGTCGTAGGCAAGCGGTGCCACGCCGTACATCACGTACTCTTCGGCGAGGTCGCGCATGTTGAAGCGGGCGGCCATGCCTACGAGCCGCTTGACCCTCCGCCTGTCCTCAGCATCGAGCGTTCGGCCGGGCGAGGGCTTGAATGCGATCGGTCGGCCTGTGCACTCAAGGCCGCTCCCGCTCTCCACACGGTGGTAGAACCACCGCTTCATCCAGTAAGACTCCCACTTCCCGCGAGTTGAGTTCGCAGGGAAGAGCTTCTGGCACGACGGACGAAGAATAAAAGTGACGCTACCGAAGCTCGACAGCGTCCCGTCCTTCCGACCCTTGGGCTAGCATCGTGCCTCGTGGAGATAGGCGAACAACGACGCGCTAGGCCAACACGCCCCCGAACGCAAGGCCCAGCTGTACACCGCAAGCCGGGCCACGACGTTCGGAGTCAGTTGCGCCAGCTCCAGCCTGAAGGTCCGCAGCACGTCGCCCACCATAGCCGTCGCTGGGATCCGGAGCCCCGCGTCGAAAAAGGCAACGAACACGACCGCCTCCGACCTCTCGGGATGAGGTTCCGTCTTGTCGGCGGCGGGCAATCGTACCTCCTGGCGCCCGGACAACTTCCCCGCGCACAGGAGCCCTTGGATCGTCTTCTCGATCACGAGCGAGGGACCTAGCTCGCTGGAGAACGTGCCTTCCTCCTCCGCCACCAGCCGCTCCTGGTCCGCCGCCGCTGGGTCGCGCTCTTGGAGCGCGTATTTCACCTTCAACAGCGAGGACCGCCGGCGAATGTCAGGGCCACCAACCGCCTGGCCGCGCTCGCTACTGGAGGCCATCGCTTCCCACGGAGAGACCGAAGCGGTGAAGATAGCGCGAAGGTGTAGAAGGCGGAGCAGACAGGAAAGAGGGCGTAAAGGTGCGGGGACGCTGTTACGGGGGGCTATTTCAAGCCACCTCGCCCATACCGCCGCTGCCGAAGCGTCGCAACGATTCGCGTGCCGGATGCAACCGCAGCGGTGTAAAGGCCCGCCTCGCACGATTCCCCGTAACTGAAAGCGAAGAGTCGCGAGGGTCCGTGTACAAGGCGCGACCGCAGTCGTACACGCGCCCGTCCAGCGCGACGCCTCACACCCAACGCTGGAAGGTCACGACCACAGGCGCCAAGGACCGCCACAGCACGGCGTTACCTAGCCGCGGTTATGGGCGCACTAATGGGACAGGGGATCACAATAGCCCCGACGCCGCGCCATTCACTACCCGCCTCGTGTCCCCCTCGCCTAGGGAAAAGGCGAGTAGCCGCAAGCACGCAACCGTCCACATCCCGCCGCCCACCAGTCGTAGGCCGCCGCGTGCCCCGGGCGCGTCGAGTCGCACGGTACGGGAACCTAACCCTGGCAGACCAGGGGCCGGCGTGATTCCAGGAACCTTTACAGCGCAAGATCGCCTCGCAAGATCCCAAGTCACCGCCCACGTGGCGGTGTTCCACCCGTTCGATGGGTAGGGGACGGAGCGCGCGCGTCTACTTCGACTAGGCGCCAGCTTCGCTGCCACCCATGCGATGGGTAGAGGACGGAGCGCGCGCGTCTACTTCGACTAGGCGCCAGCTTCGCTGCCACCCGTTCGATGGGGGTAGGGGACGGAGCGCGCGCGTCTACTTCGACTAGGCGCCAGCTTCGCTGCCACCCGTTCGATGGGTAGGGGACGGAGCGCGCGCGTTTACTTCGACTAGGCGCCAGCTTCGCTGCCACCCATGCGATGGGTAGAGGACGGAGCGCGTGCGTCTACTTCGACTAGGCGCCAGCTTCGCTGCCACCCGTTCGATGGGAAGGGGACGGAGCGCGCGCGTCTACTTCGACTAGGCGCCAGCTTCGCTGCCACCCGTTCGAAGGGTAGGGAACGGAGCGCGCGCGTCTACTTCAACTAGGCGCCAGCTTCGCTGCCACCCGTTCGAAGGGTAGGGAACTGAGCGTGCGCGTCTACTTCAACTAGGCGCCAGCTTCGCTGCCACCCGTTCCAAGGGTAGGGGACGGAGCGCGCGCGTCTACTTCGACTAGGCGCCAGCTTCGCTGCCACCCGTTCGAAGGGTAGGGGACGGAGCGCGCGCGTCTACTTCGACTAGGCGCCAGCTTCGCTGCCACCCGTTCGAAGGGTAGGGGACGGAGCGCGCGTGCCTACTTCGACTAGGCGCCAGCTTCGCTGCCACCCGTTCGAAGGGTAGGGGACGGAGCGCGCGCGTCTACTAGGCGAGGGGATGGAGCGAGCTTGAAGAACGGAGAACAGCACATACGACCACCATAACTCGAACATGCAAAGGTCAATTTGTGGCAAGAGCAGACATGATCTCGTAAACAGATATGCGTCGCCACACCAGCATATGCTCGTTCGCACGAGCAGAGCGTATGGATGACTTCATATCTGTCTACGAGAGCAAGCCAGGCCTTGCCATTTCCGCGTCAAGCTGTGAAGCATTTCCACAAATAGGACGTATTTTGTTCACCGGCGCTCGCGGGCATTGACGCCGGTCGACGCAGTCATCAAACGCAGGTGAACAAAATTTTCCCTACATATGAGAAGCTAACCATGAACAGGTACGGGATGTTCAGTAAGGGATGTCTAGGGAGCGGCCCCCGGCGCCAACATATTTATACTCGCCCTCACCAGGCGAAGAGCCGCCAGCATGGAGGGATGCCAATCGGCAGCACGCCAACCGGTGGAAGCACAAGCGGGGGGCGTCGGGCAGTTCAGCTACCAGGGGTGCGTGAGTGCAACCGTCCGCACCCCACCGTGTGCACACCGGGAACCGTCGCACACTCCACTCACGAGAAGGCGCACTACACGATGCGACAGCCTGCCCCCGGCAAGCCAACCGTCATTAAAAAGCACACCACCGGGCGGCAAGGTCGCAACGACTGTGGAGCGCGCGCGCCTCAGAAGTCCACATGCCGGGAGTCCGCCGTCACATTGATGGTCACGACGCCTCAAGGCCCGCACCGCGCCAAGCACGCTTCACCACGTGGACGGCCGGAAGAGCACGCATCTGCTTTGGCCACAGCGCAGCCCCGGGTCAAGTCTGGAGAAGTTCACAGGCCGCGGGGACGGAGGGGGCCAAAGGACTCGGCGACATGGCTTCGGCCCTGTGAAGCCCTTCACCATGAGAGGCTCCTGTCGTAGGGGTGGCCCCCACCTAAACCCAGCAGGCCTGGTAGGAAGTATAAGGCCCAGAATAGGCCACATGTAATGACACAAATACCCTTAAAGGGGATAATCAGCTGTAAGGGCATAATTGTAAAAGCACTCCCCATGTATATATATAGAACACCGACCATGGGGAGAGGGCAGGCCATTACATTCATCTTCATCACTCTCCACTACCATCTCTCTCTCTGTTTGGTCTGTAGCCACAACAAATAGCTTTCATAAAAGTGAAATAATACGATTATGCCCATCTTCCTGGGTAGGCAGAAAGAAGATCTCTGATGAAAGCAGGCCATCCACAGGTAAATGGCTCAAAGGATAAGGCAGCAGATTCCATCATTTTTGAATGAATGTATTGGCTTGACCAAGGCTAGTATGTTTACACTCAAAACTTAACACATGGTATGAAAACTTAGGCCAGACAACAAACACCACATGCGTTGTGGTTATATCTCATTGTTTGAAATTTACCATGAATAAGTGTCACTCACCGAGGCTGCTGCTGGTTCGGCGATGTCACGAGGCGGGGAGGCCCCGACGTCGGCCGCCTTCTTCCCTCTAGCACGCAATTCCATGCTTCGTTCGCGGCCCATGCGCGTCGGTTGGAGCCTTGGAGGAGGCCGCGTTGTGGATCGGGAACGAAGGCCAAAGGGGGTCGGACTCGGGGAGGATGGGGATTGGGGAAGCCGCCCGCGCGCGTGGGGAAGAAGGGGTTCGGGGATGGACGGTGGCTGAGCGCGTGGGGAAGGAAGGGAATCGAGGAATGGGGGAAGGATGGCGGGCGGCGGCCGAGCGCGTGGCGTGGCGGCGATCGCCGATCGAGGACGGGAAGGGTTAGGGTTAGCGCGTGTCGACTCGCATCGCTTCGGCCGATCGGTGCATCGCATCGACTATCGACCACATCGATCGGACTGGGCTGGGCCGACTGCGGCATCACTGATTCACTGGGCTGACTGGGACCCGACCGAGCTCGCACAAGCCAACGAGCGACTCACGAGCGGCTCGAGCTCGACTCGTTTTTCTCACGAGCTGGACGCTGGGCTCGGCTTGCCTTGAATCAATTACGAGCCTGAGCCAAGCCGGCTCGAGCTCGTTACGAGCCGAGCCGGCTCGCAAGCCTCAAGCCAAATGTCCACCCCTAGGCACCGGTGAGGGAAGAGAGGGGTGGCGCGGGAACCACCAAAAATGGAACCACAGAGAGGTCCTCTACCCAATGGTGGTGGTGGCAGCACCGGAGACGTGGCAGTGGTTGGGGCGCACGGCGGCGACAGGCCACGCAGGGCTCCGGCAAACCGGCGATGTTCTAGAGAAAGTGGAGGGAGCATGAGGTGGCCAGAGACATGGTGAATGCGATGGTGAAGTTGGTTTAGCTCGAGAGTGGCCAAGGATGGTCCGCGGCGGTGACGACGTCCAGCATTGAGGTGGCGCATGGTAATGACGAATGATATAACTAATAGAACTAACAACATGCAACATATTGTACTTCAAAAAATACACAAAAAAATATTATAGCAAAGTCAATCGATCGCGCGAATGACTTACAATTGAGTTGATAGAGAAAAAGGAAGCAGTGCAGAAATGAGTAGTCATGGTCTTGTTGAGGTAGTTGACGTCGAGGAAGAAGCCAAGCGGTCGTGCTGCTCAGAAACTTTATTATCGCTTTGTGTAGGTTTTCTCTACGACAATAGTTCAAATATACTGCTCACCCTCCTTCACGGTGCACAAAAAAAAGAGTTGACAAGATTTAAGCGGCACAGCACTATAGCACAAATTTGCAAAAGGAAGAAGAAAATAAAGGAGGGAGACAATGATTCAGCTTGTTTTGCTCTGGACGTCTCCAGGCATATCTATTCAGATGTAGACTAGCAACTAACGTGATTAATTAGCCATTTACTCACTGGTAACTGACGTGATAAACTAGTTATTTACCCACTAGTAACTAACACGATAACTAGCTATTTGCCCACTGGTAATTGCCTGTCATCAATATCAAATAAAGTCTCAAATCCGAACGTTTAAATCTCATTTAAACAAAGAGGGATGCACGGTCCAACAAAAATAAAGTGAACTTGGTTTGCCAAGTAGTGTGCCACATAACAACGCAGTTTACAATACGAAAATACACAAATACGTACACACATGCATGCGTGTTTAGTCAAAACCCTTTCATACCATGTGTCTTAAGCTTTTAATGAATGATAATAATCCTATCTTAAATATTGGTCTTCTCTATTTTACCTTAGCAAAATAATGCTAGCTTCGGAATCAAAGAAAATAGGTCTCATACTCATGAACCTAATTCCTAACTGAAGTTGAGTCCAATTTCAGACACGTCAAATCCTGTTGCGTTTGTTTGAAAGGGTTCATTCAGGTTTGTTATGTAGATTAGTTGCGAAAAAGGAAAGGATTGTAACCATGGCCCGGCAGCACCTCCAATCTGCCCTGTTAATTTTTTCTCTTTTATTTGCAGGAGACCGTCAATTTGTTTCCTGTAGTACTTTGAACCTTCCAAAAGATAGAAATGTTGAGCAGTGAGCACGAAACATCCGGTTGACAATTGAACGGCATTTTCCCGTGACACTTATCTGAACATCTTTTAGCTCTGAGAAAGGAGAGCGCCGCTGATCACCGAAAGATTTTCTTTATTTCTTTTCCCCTTTTGCTGGGCATAGCTTCAACATTCAAGATGGTTAAGGTCCAAACATGCGGGCTATGGCTAAGGTCTCACACAATTGCCCATTGTTTAGCAAACGAAACCGTCAGTCACGTAGAACCAAGGTCCTGACGATTGCACAAATTTTGTGGTGTCAGGCTGATTCACATTCCATACATTCCACAATAACAGCGGTTTTCTTTTCTACTCAATTCCTTATTCCACTATATCTTAAATATGGTTTAAAAGTTTTTGCCATTGTTTTTTTTGGAACTCGATATATAGTTGCTTGTGTTGCATGTAATACATCACAAATCGTCCTTTGAATCCATGACAAGTCAAAATTTTCTACGCTCGACTATTGATATTACGGGGGGTGGCGGATGCACATCATCAAATGTGGGGCAGCCCCCATACTGATTTTAATTTTTGTTATTTAAAGTTCATGCTTATACAGTATGTGCTCCTACATGCCAAAAATTAGTGTCTTCACGTCAAAAATTACATTTATCTAAAAAATAAGGCTTGAACACGTTGATAAACAGGGGGAGAAAAAGAGCAGAAAAACACATAGGGCATTAACAAAGCAAGATACTCCAAAAAGTACATGTAAGTTGAAATTGGCACGACACAGCATATCAATCGACAATGAAAAGAGAATAAAATAATAAGGACTATTTGAACTGATCAAGCGTGGGCCACTAGCCGGTCTAGCACTAAACCAATGTGGCAACACTAGCCCAAAGCCTAAGCGTCTAAGCCAGCACTAGCCCTAAACTAACCAAGTAGGCAACACTAGATCCAGATGACATCTTACCTACCTTCCCTGTCCCTATTCCCCACGCCACGATACACAACCTTTGATGAGTTGGTTCTTTTGTCTACAATGGTGATGGGCCTGACGACAGAGCTGTCATCGTTCGGGTGCACACGAGCCACTTCTCGCATATGCATGCATCTGCGTGCGTTAGACTCGAATGTTATAGTTAGATTTCTTGGTGTGTTAATCTCATTGTGCGCATGCAAATGAAGTAAATCTTGGTGTATGTATCAATGTATGCAGATGGCTGATGTTTATGGCAATATATGAGGTTGTCCTCTGACCATTTGTCGTCTCATCCTAACTGACTGGCTCATTGCTTCAAAGTTCAATGATCTTTATAGCTAACGAAGTAATGATCAGCCAACCGAAATAGGTACTAAATTTTTATGATTTAGATTTTAAGATTTTAATTTTATGATCTTTAAAATATTTGTGGGTTAGGGTTTTTATTTTAGAATGACATATTTCAATTTTTGCAACAATTGAATTAGAAAATTTTTCAATGTGTTTCAATAGCTAACCATATTTTGTTCGCGGATTCATTCTAAATCGTTTACTAATAGTAGGTTTCTTAATTTTGGTATGTTGTCTAACAAATAGTTATTTATTATTAAATTTTGTCATGAAGTTAGTTGATGTTATAAATTTTAGAATATATTACTATCTACTATATTATTAATAAATATATTGATAAGTACATATATTAAGTATAAGATCTTCGCGTTATTTTTATTCTAAATTCGTCCAGTTCTATATTGGCGGGATAAAATCCGTTCCCGACATATAAATAATCTGTTTTCTGGTACTATTAACAGTCAAAGTACTGTCTACCTACGTACTTTTGAGACTAGTATCAATATCCATGACGACAGGCTTGAAACCGACAGAGTTTTGGGCTTTTTTTTTGTTTGGATTCATAGCTTATGATTATAGTTTATAGTTTTTGACTGTTTATAAAATAGAATATGGAGTACTAAAAACTTGTGTGTGGTTTTGATCGATATAAATAAAGTCACTTGTAGGCTCTGTCTTGAAAAGACACTTCATTTAAAAGCTAGTTACTAAAAAAAATCGAAAAGCAGCTTTTAGAAATCGGAAAGAAGAGGTCCAATAGATCCTGTTCAAAAGTGCTATGACTTTATTTCTGGGCTAATTACAAGAGAGATTGAGAGAGTAAGAGAAAACACCTTGCGAAACTATTCTGCTGAAAAGCTGACATCTAAAAACCAAAAGATAGGGCTTATTCTTTTAGGTTAGGGCTTTTGATTTCTATGTGTGTCTTATTAATTTAATAAATAGTAATTACTAAGAAGAGTCTAAAGCTAAAATCCGGAGAGAAAAAAAGAAAATGCAATTACCCTTGCAGCATCGCAAAGCCCGGTGGGCACGAATTGGAAAACCAGGGTCGGTCGGCTGGCGGAAATTGACCCAAGGAGGCAAGGACTCGCCTTTCGGTGGGGTGCGCGACACGGCATCGGCCGACCGGACTCGTATAAAGCACGCAAAACTGCAAAGCCCGTCTACGACTCGGCTCGCCAAGCCCAAGTTCACTTCCGTTCCTTAACCCTGCGCCCTGCCTTCCTCCGCGCCGGCGGCGCAGCGCTCGCCGTCGCGGCTCTCGTCGCCCGCCCGCATCTCCAGTGAGTTACTTCTCCCCAGTTTCCTCGACCCAAACATTGCCGCTCCCCCGGGTTAAAATGCTTGGAGCTGTAGGGATTCCGTGTCTTGGTCTGTATGGTTTGTCGGCTCTTTCCTTCTACCCGTTGAAATCTTATCTAATCCGTTGTTCGTGGTTCGGAGGCGCTTTCGCTGGGCGTCGGCGGTAAGGTCTGGTTGATCGTCGAGCTCCTCCCTCTCTCTTCTCTCTCTTTTTTTCGCTTCTTGCGGATCGCGGGGTGATTTGGGTGCACAAGTTTCGGTCTTTATGCGATATGGCCGGCCGGTGGTGCGCTGTCCCTTCAGAATTGCCATGAGGGTTGCGGAGTTGGGGGATTCAGGTTGTGTGGCTGGCTGATGGCATGTCGGCATGCGTGGTGGTGTTCATCGGTTTGGTGGTACCTTGCAGCATCAGGAAGAGCAAATTGCTGCGATTGTTTAGAGGGATAAGGAGATTGCTCACTGTTTGTTGGCTCTGTTGTGACTGGACTGTCTCCATCTTGTTAGAGGATTATAACAACTATTCCTAGGGGCGGGACTAGAATAAAAATGACCGGGGTTCACCACTTCACCGTATATTTAACAATATATGTAGTTTTCAAGCAATGCTGTGCTAAATAGTAATATGTTTGGTAATTTTTAGCATCAATACTTTAACATAACCGATGACAACGTATAATGATAAAGAGGTAGCAATCAAAATACTTACCAAAATAAAAAAAACCCGATAATAATATTGATTACTTGCAGCAAACTGAAGGAACTAAAGGCGAAACCACAAACAAAACTTGATCGGCATTGATAAAATACATCATTCAATCTCAATGGTCTGTTGAAAGAGAATAAAATTACTTAAAATTTTCAAGTAAAAAATAATAGAATGATTAAATGTAAGTTAGTGCATTATCTTTTAGTATTTACGTTCTTTAAAGTTCAAAAAGTGACAAATCATAACATCATTAATAATTTTCGTCAATTCTTATTTCTTCACATAGTAAATAAGTATATCATTTATAAAATTATTACCAATTAATTAAAAAGCTAGTTAGATATGTACATGTTCAATAGTTCAAAAACAATATAATAGAAAATATGTTCAGTGGCTTACTTGACATTGCGGTCAAATACTATAATTTTACCCCCTATTTGCAACGAGTTAGACTGGTATTCCAAAAATAAAAATTAAAACCTAAGTCTTAACCCTATAATTCGACATAAATCAATCAACAATTATCACATTGAAACTCTAACTCACAAATTGGAATAATTGAGAGAAATTTAGAGCAAAGCACATATTGATCGATTGGACCTAAGCTTCCTTCGATCGGCAACGACGTTAGGCAATAGGGACCAGATGACACCACAGTGAGATGGTGGGCAGCCGGTGACGCCAATTTCTCCCATTCTCCGGCGACTGGTCGCTGCCTAGCTGGGTGCGGCTGTGTGGCGGACATGCTGCATATCTCTTGACCGACTATGTGTGGCGAACAAGCATCGACGCTGTGGCCTGTTGCGGTCCTCCCTCTTATGTTGGCTCAAGGGCTGGCTCAGTCTGCTACAGTTGCCTCATGGATCGACGGAAGCAGATGCTTCTCGTGGACTGCTGCTAGCTACTGGGAATTTGGGCTGCTAGTGCTTCCTTCGTTGAGTTTCAAGAAAAGAACCGGATGAATTGAGTTTAGCCTAAGGGTTCACATATAGGATGAAAGTGGCAATCCCTGCTAAAAAATTTTTGGACCCGGTGTCCTGTGACACCGGGACCCAAAACGTGATTACGCCCCTGACTATTCCTCGTGCCATAATCTTTTAGAGTTGTAGTGCGGTTTGATGCGCGGTATTTGTCAATCAGCTGCCTGCCTTTTGTTCAGAATGTGCATTTTGTTGAAAAGGACCTAGTTTGTTTCACTTGGTGTTTGAAATAGCAAGACTGAATTTTGCATCCTTGAAAGAATTTTTCATAGGGTTAACGCTTCCTTGCTGCTATTAAAAAAGAAAAGAGAATTAAGTGTGTCCTGAATTTATTCACTTGATCAGCAGCTTATAGAATTTTCTGCTATTGTGGCAGGTTCCTGTTCTTTGGCTTGCAAGGGGCTGAATGGAGGCAAAACTAGCATTCCCCCAGGACAGCCCGCCACTTTCCATCATCTCTGCTGCTAAGATTGCAGGTGTTTCCCTAACCACTGATCCGAGCCTTGCCTCAGGTTCAGTGCCCACACTACACCTTGGTTCTGGGTAAGTGATTACCGTTCAGTCTGTAGCTCCTCTATCTGATGAACTAATACTTACTTTTTTATTTAGGTCTACTATGAGCTCTTGCTCCATTATCATGCTTTAGTTTGAATGGTTGTTGTAGTTGTAGGAGATGCCAAGTTCAATGCATAAAACTGCCTTAAATTTCATCCTGAGGTTTGACCATGCAAGTTTGAGCATTCTTATGTTTGCATCTCCTCATTCTTAATATCCATGGTTCTGAAAAATTATTTTGATGAAAATATCGACTGTTGGAACATGATGTTTATCAAGCAATTTTGTTGGTGAAACAATTATAGTGGTTTTCCACTAGTCATTATCCTCAGTGGTATTTCTGTTCGTGAGTTTATAGTTTCTCAGTGAAGTTGTCATTTTTCTTTACAGGGATTGTATCCATGGTACCAACACAATTCTTCGTTACATTGCCCGTGTTGCATCTGTTTCCAGCTTCTATGGCCAGGATGCTATTCAGGCAGCACATGTATGTTTTGGTTATTTATTTACTATAGATGGTGTTAGTCAATGACTTTAATGTTTGTCTCGGTATTCTAAGTTGCTAGTATTATACATCTGTAGGTTGATCAATGGCTCGAGTATGCCCCAGTCATTCTTTCAGGCCCAGAATTTGAAGCTGCTTGCTCATTTCTAGATGGATTCTTGGCATCTCGAACCTTTTTGGTTGGTTATGGTCTGTCAATTGCTGACATTGTAGTGTGGTCAAATCTTGCAGGTAACTTCGTGGCTTCTTTCATCAATCTGTAATTTATTGTTCTAGGTATATATAATTATATATCGCTTACCTTGGAATTTACACCTCTTTCTTCAGGGACTGGTCAACGATGGGAAAGTCTAAGGAGGTCCAAGAAATATCAAAACCTTGTTCGTTGGTTCAACAGTGTAACTGTAGACTATTCAGACATCCTAGATGAAGTTGTAGCTGCTTATGTTGGAAAGCGAGGAATTGGAAAATCTCCTGCACCAAGCCTGAAGGATAAGGTGCCTGATTCAAAGGAGAACACCTCAAGTCCTGAAGTAGATCTCCCAGGTGCAAAAGTTGGAGAGGTTTGCGTTCGTTTTGCCCCAGAGCCTAGCGGATATCTCCACATTGGTCATGCAAAGGCTGGACTATTGAACAAGTACTTTGCAGAGAGATATAAAGGGCGTCTAATAGTTCGATTTGATGACACAAATCCTTCGAAAGAAAGCATTGAATTTGTTGAAAACGTCCTGAAAGACATTGAGACACTAGGAATCAAATATGATGTGATTACATACACATCAGATTATTTTCCAAAGCTAATGGAAATGGCTGAGAGTTTGATCAAGCAGGGAAAGGCATATGTTGATGATACACCAAAGGAGCAAATGAGGAGTGAGAGGATGGATGGTGTGGAATCTAAATGTAGAAACAACACTGTTGAGGAGAACTTGTCATTGTGGAAAGAGATGGTTAATGGTACCGAAAGGGGCATGGAGTGCTGTGTACGGGGTAAACTTGACATGCAGGACCCTAACAAATCTCTTCGAGATCCTGTTTACTACCGTTGCAACACAGATCCCCATCATCGCGTTGGCTCAAAATACAAGGTCTATCCGACATATGACTTTGCTTGCCCATTTGTGGATGCATTGGAAGGAGTGACTCATGCTCTTCGTTCAAGTGAGTACCATGATCGGAACGCACAGTACTATCGTATCCTTCAAGACATGGGGCTGAGGAGGGTAGAAGTCTATGAGTTCAGCAGGCTGAATATGGTTTACACCCTTCTTAGTAAGCGCAAGCTTCTCTGGTTCGTACAAAACAAGAAGGTGGAGGACTGGACTGATCCACGCTTCCCCACTGTACAAGGCATAGTACGTCGTGGCTTGAAGATTGATGCATTGATACAATTTATACTTGAGCAGGTAATTTTCTAATGAGTTACTGTTTCTGATCTTATAACTATATGGATGTTGTGTTATTAACTCCTTTTCTGCCTTTTCTATTTCTCAAGGGTGCTTCAAAAAATCTAAATCTTATGGAGTGGGATAAACTCTGGACAATCAACAAGAAGATAATTGATCCAGTGTGTGGAAGGCATACTGCTGTGCTGAAAGACCAGCGTGTGCTCTTGACTCTTACTAATGGTCCAGAGGAACCCTTTATTCGAATCTTACCAAGGCACAAGAAATTTGAGGGCGCTGGAAAGAAGGCTACAACCTTCACAAACAGAATTTGGCTAGAGTATGCTGATGCATCAGTCATTAGCATGGGTCAGGAAGTAACTTTGATGGACTGGGGAAATGCTATCATTAAAGAAATCAAGACAGAGAATGGAACGATTACTCAACTAGTTGGTGAACTCCATCTTGAGGGGTCAGTGAAGATGACAAAGTTGAAGCTAACATGGCTGCCAGATATCGAAGACCTTGTATCTCTTTCTTTGGTAGACTTTGACTACCTAATTAATAAGAAAAAGGTAAGGCAGCAAATTGAAGTCACGTTGGTAGCAAACAGGCATGCATACACATGGGCACCAGAACCGCATTCTTATTCCATGAATGCTTTTTCACTTAAGTAGCATCTGTGTGTATTTTGAATCCATCTGGCACTTTTATCTGCATGTATTTTGAATCCGTCTGGCACTTTTGCAGCTGGAAGAAGATGATGACTTTCTTGACAATCTTAAGCCTTGCACCCGATGGGAAACTTCAGCTCTTGGAGACGTGAACATGCGGAATCTCAAGCAAGGAGAAATTATACAGCTCGAAAGGAAAGGGTATTACAGGTGTGATGTTCCATTCGTCCGGTCGTCCAAACCAATTGTCCTTTTTGCCATTCCAGATGGCCGACAAAAGTCCACGTCGAACTAGGAACCTAGGATGGTTTCTGGAGCCTAGCAATTACAAATTTACCACTCATCTTGGTTAATTATGGTATTTTGCATTTTTTTGACGTTAATCTTTGAATCATGTTGTTGGAGAACAAACTGCTGTTGTAATGCTTGAAGCTTGGAACTTCAGATTTGGTGCTTTAATACCGACTACATAGTTTCTTCTGCATGTTTGTCTGCCAACAGCTACCAGGATATGTGGATTGTGGAATAACTATCAAGATGAGAATCGGCTGATCTTTTACATTTCCATAGTAAAATTATGCTTTTACGTGATGATATTTCTGATTGTCTCCGACAGCTGCAACCAAGTTATTTGTTCTGAACATTAAGAAGGAATCCAGTTGGTACGTATGGGCTTCTAATTTTGATTTATTTTGATTTTTTCAACTCTTTTTTACCTTTTTTTCCTTTTATTTCTTTACATTCTCCATAACAATATAACAGTTTTTATTTTTTTCTCAATTTTCCCTATTTTCTTATTATTTTTCAGAAAAACTAACAGTCAGTTACAGTACAATTTCAGCCCGACGCCAGTCGTCACAGTGCAATTTTAGCCTAAAGTTACAAGCCGAAGCCCACACCCGAAGCCATGAGCTGCTTGGAGCGCCGCAGTGCACCATGACCAAATATGATCCACATTTCAAACTGTGAATCCTTGTGTCATATCAGAATTTGTAGTTAGGTTCTACTTTAAGGCCCCGCGCGTATGGATTTGGGTTTCTAACTTTTGGCTTATTTTTTACTATTCCTAAATTTCGTCTTTTTTCGGATTTTTTGAGCTTTTTTGCCGGTTCTTTTTTCCCGCATTCGTTTGCACTATATGTGCTGGGCTAGCCCTTTTTTTCATTTTTAAATTCTTTTAAATTTAATTATGTCAAATAAGGCACTATCAACTACAGTGTAATTTTAGTCAGCTACAGTGAAAATTCACCCCAATGAATTACCCATGAGCCAAGATTCATGAAATGAACCACCAGTGAACTAACCATTCACTTCTCAACTTGACGCAACTAGATTTTTATGAAAACTCTATCCCTCATATGAAATCACCGAGCATTATCCATGACCGAGGACATGGCTATTCGAATAGTTTTACACTCTGCAGAGGTTGCACAACTATATCTACACGATGTGATATTCCTCACGTTAAAGAAAATCACAACAAGACTTTTACAATGCTCCATCTCAACTTGATCCCACTCACTAAGGTTTCACCGTCGAGTAGGCTGACCATCTAGTCGATAATTGCCCTCCATTGCGCCATAACAACATCAGTAGCAAAACCAAAGTTGAGTCAAAATCAGAACCAAAACCAAAGTTGAGTCAAAATCAGAACCAAAAGATAGAACTCAATTTTAGATGAATTTAGGAAAAAAAATCGGGTCAATTGGAGCTAAGACGAAGGAGAACGAGCTCTCGGAAATTCTAATCTGAGGAAAAAGGTTGAAAATCGAAAAAGCTAATGTTCTGTGGACTCGGTGCATGGAAAAAGGCTAGTCTACGGTGGACTCGGCTCATGGAATAGTGCATTGGTTGACTGTGCTTGATGACGTGGTGGCTGACTGGGCAGACACATGTGCACTAGAGTTGACGTGATATGCTGACATGGCATGACACGTGGTTGATGACGTGGCATGCTGACGTGGCACCTGAGACGGCTCAATTGCTGACGTGGCACACACGTCAGCCTAGGGCTGACATGGACAGCTTGCGTGGCGATGCTGAGTCGACTGGCTCACAGGTTCACGGCTGACATGCGGGCCCCGCATGTCAGAGGCTTAGTGCACGTGGACCGGGTGCACGGGAAGACGAAGCAGCACGGGCGCACGTGTTCTGGCGGGTTGGTTTGGTGGGCTTCGGCCCACCTGGCATTTTAGAAATTTAAGGTTTTTCTTTTTCCAGAAATTCAAATAAATACTTTTGAGCTCTAGAAAATAGCAAATAAATCCGGACAAATTCAAGAAAATTCCTTGAGACTCTAGGAACCCAAATAAAATACTTTTGATAAATTTTAATGTTTAATTTAGTCATATTAAATCCTTTTAATTAATAAAAATTCGAGTTAAGTTTTAATTAATTCTAGAAAAATTCAAATGGTGAATTTTATTTTTGAAAGCTTCAAAAAAGCTCTAAAAATTAGGATGTTATATATGCCCAGCGGCAGCCTTGAGTGGTTGAGCCGCGAGGACGGGCACATCTCGAGTGGTGTTGTGCCATCTAGGGGCAACATTGTGCGGCGTTAACTAGCAAGGGACGAGAGATGGCACGGCGCGTGCGTCGTCAACGGGAGTCCGATGCCATGTTGATTGGTCGTGACCGCTCTGAGGACAAAGGATAATATTCAATGGCTCCCAAGTTTAAGAAAAGTGGCGAATACTTCGCCTTTGCTTTGGGGTTTTTAGGAACAGAGCAATGGCGACCGCCGAGGGGAGACGAAGAATTAAATAAGGTGACATGGCCCACTAAACACCCGCCGTCCGATTTAAACGAGCGATGGTTAAGCTTCCGTGGAATTTTGCACTGGCCGTCTCGAAGTGAATTGTTGGTTTCTTTCGGCCATGTTTAGACCATCTTCAATATTATGTTTTAACAGGTTTAAATGAGAAAAGAAAAGGTATTAAATTAATTTAATATATTAGATAAGTAGATTCCAACAAAAAGATATGGAACCGGACTCTAGAGAGGATGCTATTATTTTGTGGTTTTTTAATATAACGTAACGTGGGTCCCAGTTATTAGCAGGAATCGGTTTAATATATTGGAGAAAAACAAGTTTATACTTACGTAACATGACTTTGAATCGATATCAGCTCAATACATTGTTTACAATGCATGAATTTCATTGGCCTAGGCACTTGTTTTTCTTCAATGTATTGAACCGATTCCTACTAATAACTGGTACCCACTTTACATTAAAAAAATCACAAAATGATAATATTCTCTCTCAACCATACTCTATCCTATGTAGAGGTATAGGCAATATGATAATAGTGATCACAGACTGCAAAATATTTCAATAGTATCTAACTGCAGGAATAAGATTGAAACAGCAAAGACTTAAAGCTCAAGCTTTAATATTCAATTTCAGCATAAGACCAATATCCTCACTGAGCTAACAGCCGAACCCACATGCATCTCTTTGCAATAATCAATCAATGACAAATTGCAAATACATATGAAACGGATCACATATTGCAAAGAGCTGACAGTTGATATACTCACAAAGCCGGTGATCCTCGAAACGACCGAGAAGAAGCTGAACACAGCAAGGCATGCACACTACGCTATCCCAGAAAATCAAGCACCCCACTACGCCAATCAAGGAGATGAAGGTAATCGGAAATACAATGCAACATTTCCACCTGGTTAGAACCGAGGTAGAAGCCGAGGGTCGAGTGGACACCGCACAAGACCAACGAGAGTTCCGGACGAGAACGCTCGCGAACACCAAGAACAAGTCACAAATCTCTCTCAAATACTCAGCACAAGTCCGAGCCAAATTAACTACTAGAGGTAAACCCCACACCTTTCCTCTCGGCCAGATCCAAAGAAAAGACACAAGGAAACCACATGGGGGAAAACCCTAGAATGGTGATTTGAGCTCCTCAGCTGATGGAGACGGGAAGGAACTCGGCCGGCAGCTCTCAAGACTCAAGATCAAAGAACTACTGAGGGAGATTTGATATCGAAGAGGGGAAAATGAACTTACTGCTTTTTCCAGGGACTTCAAAGGAGAAGAGGAAGTTGCCATTTATAGAGGAGCGGGGCGGAAGCCGCGAGCTACAGTCACGCTGGCGCCGAAACGCTCGCGCTGGTGACGCCTCCATCGCTGCCATCGCCGCTTGACTCGGCCGCCCCCGGGCAAAGCGGTCGAAGCTGCTCTGCGCCGCACGCGAGCGCGCACGCACGGGAGGAGACGTCTCCTCCCCCTTATCTCTTGCTACCGGCCCACTGATAGGTGGGCCTCACCTTCCTCTTTCTTCTTTTTTTCTTTTTTCAATTGGGAAATTATCAAAATGCCCATGGAAACACAACAAGAGTGATATCGACTATCTTATAGTGACACTGTATAGGATACAGGATAATATAGAGAAGATAGAGAAAGGCATGGAGAAGCGGGTTGTTTCTCATAGGGCACACCAACATAGCAGAAAGAGAACTAAAAATTGCGTTACGGTGAAGTTTATCTCTTCGACACACATTTTAATTAGATGGATATGGAAAGATAAGATAAAACAAATTAGATAAAAAAAATGCGATCAATAGTGTGTGTGGGTTAATGCAAGGGACAAGTTAGATAAAATGGATTGTAGAGGTTGTTTCTTATGTTGTCTCTCGACGATGGAGAGATTTTATTTTATAGACAAGAACAACCTATTGTAGAGATACTCTTAGTTCAGCACAGAGCCACAGAGCAAACCATCACAACAACACTAGATTTGTATATAACTGAAACAGAGATAATTGGTTTATATTAAATTAAAAAAACAATACATATACATGAAAAAATCACACAAATAGGAAATTGTTAATAGGAAAGAAAGTAGAAATTGTGTAGGATGGAGGCAATAGAAGGAACAACCACGCCATTGTTTGTGCTATTTGGCATATTAAAAATTACCATGCTAAAAATTAACATGCCACTCTTATGGTTAATGTTAAAATATGTCGTTTGTTCTGAGGGGTTAGAAATTATGATGTTAATCAAGAGCAATAGGTATCCTAATGAGTGGTTTTGAGTGAGGATAATATGGTTATTTGTATATGGTCCTGCTTGTGTAAGAACCTAGGATGACATCTTGGGACAGAGATGACACATTTTGGCTAGGCGCATGTATTAGGGAGATAGTAAATGCAGGAGACAATAGTTAGTGAAAGTTTTACTTATAAATACATAAGAGAAAGATGTGATAAATGTTGGAGATATTGTTACTTAATAATTCATCTGTTTCACCATATTTGTCCATAGCCCACCATGAGCATAGACCAAAGAAGCATTAAATATAAGAAAAGTTAATAAAAATGACCATAAATACTAATATTAAAATGACATAACATAATCACTTAACCTTTTCAAAAACATTTAAGTAGTGGTGAAGAGTGGAAACATTACAATAAATGCACTCTTGATTCTCGCAATAGATAAATATTCTGAAACTGATACTCCTGATACTATTGACAAATATAGTGAAATAGAGAGAATATTGAGTTACATGTACCAACAACTTTACCCAAAAGTTTAAGCTGTAGAGAAAAGGTAGACAATAACTTAAACACTTAAAAGTCATAAATATCATACAGAATATATAAACTATATAATATTCTTCTATAATATTCTAAGGCACCTCAGTTGTACTCCCTCCATTACATATGTAGGCCGTTTTTGACGTTTTACAGCTATACTAGCAATACTAATAAAAAATATATTATAAAAGAATTTTGCAAGACAAATCTAATAGTATTATTTTCATGTAGTCAATCTATATAATTTAACATATATTAATGATCAAAACTTGAAAAAACTTGACCACACGAAACCCATAACAACCTATATTTATGAATAGAGAAAATATATTTTGAAGCTAAAAAATTACATAAAATCTAGCTACACAAATGCACCTAACACCTTGTCAGTTGAAACGATATCACCAGCCGTTTTCCACATTTTGTCGTTCTTACCGTTACTTTCTCCACGAGCCTGCGTCTTATCTCTAGTCCTCTACCGCTCACAGTATCGTGCAAGTCCTATCTGTCCATTCTCCTTACCGTTCCTCGTCGAAACCTGCCGATTCAGCTGCAAACAGAAACCGGTTCCGAGTCCGATTGATTTTGCAGTTCGCAACATAATTTGTGCAACAGTGACGTGCACACCGGACGGCCCCCGCGAATCGGGACTCGGCTGGCTGGCCAACATAAACGCGCCCATGTGCCTTCATATTTCCGCCGAGAGCGACGAGGGTGGGGGCCGGGACGAACTGTCTCTGGTCCATGTATGCGCGCTCAGCTCACGCCCCGAAGGGTAGTTCTTTTTCAGGCTATTGTTTATGTTTCTTTTAAATACATAAATAAATAAAATATTTTCTTTATTGTTATTTTTAAATAGTTTATCAAGACAGCTTTTTTAAATAACGTATTAACATTCAATTTATTCATATATACACTTACACTAAGATCAAAAACCATAAAATATAGTTATAAAGCTGCAAAACAACCCACCGAAAAGAGCCCGCTCGGTTGGGCTGAAAAGATGTGGCTTATGACTAAAATTGCACTGTAGCTGGCTGAAATTATACTGTAGCTGAATGTGGCTTATTTGGCGCAATTAAATTTAAAAAATTTTAAATATACAAAATTATGTTAGCTCATCACGAACAACGCGAACAAATACGAGAAAAAAGAACTGACACAAAAGCTCAAAAAAGTCAAACGTTTAGAAAAAGATAAAATTTATAAATAGTAAAAAATAAGTTAGAAGTTAATAGCTCAAGCCGAAATAAATCAATAATCGAGTCGTTTTTTAAGTCGCGGAAATGGCTTCCAACCTGGCGAAAGCGACGCCCCGTGCTCGTGGTGCAGCTCAGAATAGGCGCGCTTGTGCCCTAGGCTTTGGTAGCTTCAATGGCCTAGCTCCCTAGCATGCAGATCCGTTGATTGCGCTTGATGAGGACACGAAAAATCACATAGCTCAAAAATAGCCCATACAAATAATATTAAGGGTATGATCTTTTCAACTTCTAAAAGCTATTTTTTAGTTTTTCTATAGTAATTAGCTTTTAAACGGAGTATCTTTTCATAAAAGAGTCAACTAGTTATTGTAGTGCATACTGTACCGATTTCATTTATATCGGTAAAAACCGCACGTGAGTTTCTGTTACTCCATAATATCTCGCACAAACAGCCGAAAAACCAAAAGACACAGCAAAAAACCATAAGCTTTAGCCAAAAAGAACAGGCCCTAAGACGTAGACGTGAGAATCTGATGAATTCTGGTGGAGTATTAACTGAGGCAAACCGATCGAACCCCCTTGCGAATATGAACACCCAATGGCGGCACCAGCAACCGTCCAGACCAAGATCGCTGATGTGTTTGTGTTACTAGTTAGAGACCCGTGCGTTGCAACGGAGTCATAACAATAATGAAACGGAACTTACTGTCTGGCCAACTTCACACATCAAACATTGGATAGCAAGCGACAAAGAGAGAAGGGTGGCCAGAATGCGCGAGGAGATGGGAAAAGTGGAGGGGGTGGGCGGTTGTATCCTGAGAGAGTGAGGAGGAGAGAGACAAATGGTCCAGATCAAATCGGACAGCTGAGAAGAAAGGAGGGAAAATAGACCAACCACCAACTCACACTTTTATAATAGTAAAGATAACTTACTAAGGTCCAATTTGGAAAACAAAATGTTATAAAAATTTTATGCGAATTTCGTAGAAAATAATTTAATTTTCGTATGATCGTGAAAACTTCATGAATTCCAAACCAACCACCAACTCACACTTTTATAATAGTAAAGATAACTTACTAAGGTCCGATTTGGAAAACAAAAATGTTATAAAAATTTTATGCGAATTTCGCAGAAAATAATTTAATTTTCGTATGATCGTGAAAACTTCATGAATTCCAAACACACCCTAGATAGTTCAAGAAAACGCCCCGCTCATCCCTTCTATATATGTTTGTTGTATAACCTTTGACCTGTTCGCCATCTATTTTCTAGCGCCAACAGCGCGACCACCGTCAACCAACCGATAGGTTTAATGGCCTAATTGAAAGAACGGCCAAGACAAGAGAAGACTATTCCCATCCTTGTTTCCTCACATGTCTCAGCAGATTATTTGTTTTACTTTATTTTTTATGGACCTGCAACAGCATCTACCCCTCTCAGACTGCTGTCACGTGTGAGGAAAGACACAAAATGGGATAAGGAAGCTGTATTCCTCTTATGTTATCTGCCGTGTAGTGATTTGAGCAGAAAATCCAACGAGGGAACACGGGAATGTGCACATTGGCCAATTGCTAGCTGTCTATTAGCTAGGGCCGGTTCATGTGCTCCAGTCACGGGTGATGCTGCCCATCAGCATCAAACAACAGTGCTCGATCGATCGATCGATCGAGAGGGCGTTTGATCCGGCGCGGAGAATGGGCCCTACCTGGCGTACCGAAAAGAAAAAAGAAACGAAAAGAACTCGGCGTACAAAACTGGGCTGTTGATCAGGCAGCAAAATCATTTCGAGCTGTCGGCCAATCACTCGTAACCCGAGAAAATGAGTCCGTGAGGTGGGAGGAATCTCTCAGGTACTGTCCTGCGTTGCATGTATCTTCGTGCAAAAGACAAGAAAGTTGAGTACTGGCAGCACCATGCCCTTTTCTTTTCCTCGAGAGGTATTATCGAAGCAGCTGAGCCACTGTTTCACTCGTGTAGGACCCAATCTCACAATAAATTCTCTCTTAAATAGTCGATAGAGGATTACAATGAAAAGCAAACACACAATGTAGCAAATTAAGAAGCTAAAAATCCGAAGAATAAACAGTAATTTAGCTAGTACAGCGGTAGTACTACTCGCTACAGTAAATCGGTGTTGCGGCTATAATACCCGATGGTACCGCTGCTAAGTACAATCAGCATATGAATAGTAAAATTAGCGCGATTTTAAAAACTAAAATCGATATAACTTTTGATCATAGATTTAAATGACATAAAAATTTATAGAGATTTTCTCTAAGATATTATGAACCTATTCCAACAAACGATTGTGAAAATCATTTCCAAAGTTAAGACCCTTTTCAGTTTAAAAACAGATTTCACCAAAACCGATCAAAAACCAAAATTGATGATCAAGACTTGCTCGTGGGCAGAGTATAGACAATATAACTTTAGAAATGTTCCCACATGTCACAACAAGTAAGAATACCGAAGAAATCATTCCAAAAACCATCAGATTGAGAATTCACCTAGAAGATCAAAAGGTGCAAAAACTATGTTTCTTGATGAATTTGCTGCCAAAGTTCTCAGATAGGTGGAGATTGATTCGCAGAGGTTATCTCCATCTCTCATATATCATTGGCACAACAAGATCAAAAAATTATGAGAGGAGGGAAAAACCAACGAAATCAAGAGCAAATCAATCAAGACAAAAATAGCTATATATGGAGATGATCAAAGATTGATTCTATTACTACTTGAGAATGAAAGTTTTATAGTCACTCCACATTGGAAGACAGATAATACACCAAACACTTAATTCTCAAAACTTAACCTTAAACAAGAGAGCACAAGAGATGAAGGTTGGATGATTAACCACAAGTCTTCATTCTAACCCCTTAAATAGATGAGCTAGTCCGCCACATCTAACTCTTAGTGGATACTATCCACTTAGTATAATGGGAAAAACCCGTTAGCTCCCACACACGGGTTTTAACTCACACTTATGCACGTTTTTCAAAGCGCATACCCTCAAATCTGCTAAGTCCAAAGTTTTGATCCTACTTGATCATACCAGCTTCTCTATAACCTGAACCGCCTATCCAAGCGCCACTCGCGCGTTGCGGTTTTCTTCAAAATCATTTTCGGTATTTTGGTCAAACTACCAAAACACCCTTCTTGGCTCTGTCTTCATCTTCTATTGCAAGCAATTGCCATACTCGCCATGTGTAGGTACACCACTAGCTTGCCACGCGTCGGCAAGTCTCTTATTCTGGTTCTACCGGATAACGCCTCACTTAGACCAAGTGAAAGTATCTAGGCCTTTAGAAATTGGTCTTGGTAATTAATGACAATAGTGTGTTATGGGACTAACATGTGTGTTAAGATGTTTTTAAGGTTTAGTCTCAAAATACAGATGACAACACAACAATGACATGCAAAAACTATGATGGATCGATATAGCTCAAAACAAAGGTGAAATGCCACTTTAGGATCCTTTTATAGTTTTGCCGGTGTCGGTGTTTGGAGAAAAGACTGAGTTTGTAGGCTAGACACTGTACTATAAAGAGAGATCATGGATAGTAGCTTGAGGATTTAATTTGTGCCATCTTGACCGACAAAAAATCTTGCATGCATCTTGAACAACTTTTTGAAAACCTATGTCAAGAAAATCAATAGCATTGTATGCACCATGCGGTACAACCGGCTGGCGGTTTGACCGCGCGTGAATAGTGGTACTATTGTAGTGTAGTAGCACCTATTTTCTCACGGTACATTTTTCCAGAAAGCATATTTTTGGACATTTTTGAAACCCTGAAAATCAATAGTACTGATTCTACCGAGCAGTACTGTAGGCGTGCGGTAGTACTAGCCCCTGTGAGGACGGTAGTAACGCACTTAAAGTTTAATGGCTAGTTGAGACGTATTAATTGCACACAAAAGAACCGTTGAATAGTAGGTGCAGCAGTACTGGCCGATACATGGCAGTAGTATCGCACCTACTGAGTTTTGTGGAATTTGGCCCCAAACGGTTGAATTTCTGGTTGAGGGCTCTAAATACCCCCTCACAAGCACCATGGCACCAACTCTTGACCTCATTGCATACACTAGAACCATTGGTACACTCTTTACTACTCAAATTGCTCATATTACACTTTGAAAGTAGTTGAGAGCATTGGAATGCTTTTGCATTATTTGTTGATTCTCTTGGACCTAATTCTTTATCAAGCAAGGGCTATGATTTGTTACTCTTGTAATTTGCTAGCACCTAGATGGCTTGAGAGAAGTTTGCATGATGATCTCTTCAAGAAGGCTGTGAAGATGCCCGATGCTGGTTATGAGTGGTGTGGTGCTCACTATCTCTGGAGAGGAGGAAGAGCAACCTTCGTGGATTTGAGATCATTAGGCTTAATTCGTGGAGCCGGCCCAATTCACTTTGGCTTATCTCAACGTGGACTAGCGAAGACATGCAAGTTTTTGATACCACGGGAAAACATCGCGTATCTCCATTGTGGTTAACTTTTGTCTTTACTCTTTCGCATTTACATTTTTAGCTATTGAATTGATTATCTTATGTAGCTAGATTTGTATTTGGTAGAGACATTGCTTGTGTTGCCCTAGAAAACTTAGTCTTTTTGCTTTTGACATGTGCTATACTATTAGAATTGCTCATTTGTGTTAAAATTGCTAAATTTAGAGTAACAATTTTTAGAACTTCCTATTCACCCCACTCTAATCGGTTATCTTTAATCCTACAAGTGGTTTCAGAGTTTCGCCTCTCATTTATTTAGACTTAATCGTCTAAGAGAGAAAAAATGATGATTAGTGATGGTATCTCTATAAGAAAGGCATCTCAATTTGATGGTTCAAACTGTGCTTATTGAAAAATTAGGATATCATTTTATTTAAAGGCCATGAGCTCGAGTATATAAAGGATTGTAAATAAGGGTTGCGTTATGCTTCTTGATCCACTACACCCTACGGACCTTCAGGAGCACAATGCTCATTTAGATGCTCAAGCGAAGAACGCTCTTTTTGCAACTTTGAACATGAATCAGTTCAATCGAGTGAGAAATCTAGAAACTGCTCATGAGATATGGACTACCTTCTTGGAAATCCATGAGGGAACATGCACGGTCAAAGAGGCCATATTGCATAGACTCCAGATCAAGTATGAAACATTTGCAATGTTGCCTCATGAAAATATTAACGAAATGTATTCACATCTCAACAACATTATAAATGAGCTCAAAGGCTTAGGCGCTTCACTAATCGATATTGATATTGTGCACAAGATGCTTAAGTCTCTATGGGAAAAATATGAGACATTGCTAACTCTATTCCTCAACTCACCCGAGTTGTCAAGGATAACATCAACTCAACTCTTAAACAACCCCATAACGAATTGAAAGCATGTAGGCCCCCAAAAATTGTTTTTGTAATTAATGAAAATATGTGAATATGGACTAACATGTTTATTGAGTGTTTAAAAGGTTTAGTCTCGATGACAAATATGACAACATGGAAATGCATGCTATGTATCAACATGAAGATAAATATAGCTCAAGACAAAAGTATAAGTAGCCTAGGATCTCGTTTTGATTTTATCGGTCTCAGGAGAAAAGTTTGGAAGACTAGATTTTATGTTAGATGTTATACTATTAAGAGGAATCATAACTAGTAACTTGATAGCATATTCTTGTGTTATTGGATAAATTTAGGATCATGCATGCACTTAGAATTTAAATTAAAAACTAACTGTGCATTCTCAGAAAAATCGGTAGTACCGGAGTTTACACTACGGTATTACCGCTATGCGGTATGACCAGGAAGGTAGTACGATACCATCGCAACCTGATCGGATCGAACTTTAGTTGGTGGTACGTTTTATCCAAAGAGACACTTTTGGAGAATGTTTCCTCCCCAGGACAAATGGTAGTACCGAAGTCAAACTAGTGGTACTACCACATTGTGGTATGACCGCAACTCTTGAGCGGTACTATCGCACCCCGGAAGGACCGAATGAATAGCCAGTACATTATTTTCGGAGAGGAGGTAGTACCGTACTAGAAATCGAAACTACTGCTCTTACAACAGTGGTAGTACCGCGCCGCAAATAAAACAGTGGACTAGTGAAGACCGACAAATTTTCAATACCACTGGAAAACATCACGTGTCTCTATTGTGATTACCTCTTCTATTTACTCTTCCGCATTTACACTCCTAACTATTGAATTGATTATATTGTGTAGCTAGATTTATATTTGGTAGATACATTACTTGTGATGCCTTAGAAAACTTAGTATTTTAGCTCTTGACATGTGCTAAACTATTAGAATTGCTCATTTGTGTTAAAATTATTAAATCGAGAGCAACAATTTTTGGAATCTTCTATTCACCTCCTTTAGTTGGTTATCATTGATCTTACAATTGGTATCAGAACTTGATCTTTTATTTATTTAGACTTAACTGTCTAAGAGAGAAAATGATGTCTAGCGAATGTATCTTTATTGGAAAGGCACTGTAATTTGATGGTTCAATTTATGTTTATTTTTTTAAAAAATAAAATATCAATTTATCTATAATCATTTGTCACAGTATTATTTTAAACTTTCTTACATGGTTCTTCAACTCATGAAACCTGTTGTGCCGCCAGTGCATTTATCTTTTCATTTCCTTTTTTCTCCTTCGAAATATTCTTGAAAGGTGTACAAATTTTTCGTTCCAAAAGCTCGTGACAGTGTATGAAAAAATCCCACTTTGGCACAATCAATGAGTAATGTCTGTGAGCTAATTGAGCGCTATTTCACGGCGTAGCGGCTTTCTCAATTCTACTGGTCAATGACCTCCCAATGAGTGCTCATCCAACCTGTCAGAAAAGTTTTGTTCACGAGTGCAGCAATGTTGCGGTTAAATCCACGCTCTAAACAATTTTAGATTCTGATTTATTATGATCATTCATTTATTTAAACCAAAATCTATTTAGACTTTTTGGCATCTAATTTTAACTTACTAGAGGTTTTTTTTTGCTTTTTACCTTTTTTTGGTATGTTATTTTTTGTTTCAATTTATGGCTTTTATCTGTGGCTTATGACTTCTGATTTATTCGTAAGTGAGAGTACGGAGTAACAGAAACTCGCATACGATTTTGGTTGATATAAATGAAATCGATATAGTATGTACTATAATCAACTTGTAAACACCGTCTTGAAAAGACACTTCGTTTAAAAGCTAGTTACTGTAGAAAAGCCAAAAATCAGCTTTTAAAAGCTGAAAAGAAGATGTCCTCTTTATACTCTTATTCCTTTGCATTGTCCGTGACGATATAATGATTTTTCTTTTTTTTCTTTTTAAAAAAACTAACAGTCGTTATAATATAATTTTAACTATAAATCAAAATCTATTGTTAAAAATAGCTACTGCATGTTAGAATGATGCCTTTCTCAAATTTCGTCCACTCGACCGGACGTACAACATTGGCAGACCACTCAAAATGAAATCTGATGTTTTATCTTGTTTACCGTCCGAAATTGAGTGGCATTCAAATGCAACGCATGGCGGCGGGAGAACTCACCTCGGGTAGATGTGGCGGAGAATGGAGAAAACCGGTTTACGTATAGCGCGACAGGGAAATAGTCTGAGTTATTGGGTGCGTTCTTTTTTTTTTTTTTGCTATGTCTTATAATTTTTAACTCTAGCGTAAACATTTGTATGAACGAATCAAATACTGATAAACTGATAAGTCACTTCAGAAAAACAATCCCGATAAACCGCTTCGAAACGACGATGAAGAAGTTGTCTTATTTATTTGTTTGAAAGAAGCATAAGCTGTAAGACGATAAGAATAGGGCTGCTTCAACAAATGGCTTATAAGTCAAAGTTTATGGATTATTTTGTACTATAACTGCTGTTGGTTTATTCTGCGTAACAAAATTTAAAATATAAAATATTATATCCGTACGAACAATAATACAAATGAATAAAAAGAAAAAAACTAAAAAACCATAATTTGAAGCCGTTTGGACGGAGGTCATTATATTGTGTGTTTACTCGTTGATCGTGCCACAGTGGGATTCAGAATTCAGGGGCAGCTCATGGTGGGACCAGAATTGGACGATTACTATTGGGATTAGTGCTAGTGGCGCACCAAGACATACATCTCGATCGAAGATCGCTAGTGGCCACAGATAATTTAAATCTTGATCCAGAAAAAAGTTGTTCTTATGCTCGGCTCGCCATTGGCTTCACTGAATTAAAGAAAGAACAGTAGTGGGAGCTAGTCAGCGAGATACGTATCCATCTACATTTTGCTTTGAAGCAGAGGACATAACCAACCACATTCTTCGATTAGAACGGCGATGCGCGATGCACGCCAAGATGAACAAATCTTACACCTTGAACGATCGATCGGACCGAACACTTGACAAACCAACATAGATCTGGGGACCTTGATGACGGCGCACAATATATTTGATCCGCGCCGATGAAACGAGAAGAAGAAAAGAAGTACCAAAAAAATCCAAGAAAAATCTGTCGCGCTGCTCGATCGGGCGATCAGGAGGTGTTGACGGCGCGGCACTGCTTCCTGATCTGCCCGTTGGTGCCGGTGAGCACGTCGACGCGGCCCATCTTCTTCATGGACATGGAGAATGCGGCGTAGAACTTGATCGGGTTGGCGAGGTCGGCCACCATCTGCGCGGCGGCGGCGTTCTGCATGAGCGCGGCGTCGGAGGCGAGCACGCCCTGCTTCTTCTGCACGTTGGCGTAGTAGGTGCCATCGAACTTGAGCGGCGTGCCGCCGTCAAGGTCCACGGTCGACGACGACGGCGACGGGTTCGGGCAGGAGGACATGAGCGTGTTGGCGTACGGCGAGTCCAGCAGCGGGTCGACGTTGGTGGCGTTGCCCTGGTACAGCCTTGGCGTGACGCTGGAGCAGCTGGCCTTGCCGATGGTGTGCGCGCCCGAGAGCGCGACGAGGTCGGTGACGTTGAGCCCCTTGGCGGCGAAGCTCTGCAGCAGGCCGCTGAAGCCTGCGAAGGGCGACGGCAGCGCGCCGGTGTTGCTGGCCAACGACACGGTGCCGTCCCGCCGGCCGGTCTCCACCTGCCAGAGCGACGCCTTGAACTGGTACGACACGGCGTCGCGGGCGGCGAGCGCGACGATGTCCGCGCACGAGACCACCCCCGGGCACGCCTGCTCGAGCTGCGCCTTGATGGCGTCGATCACCTCGTAGCCCCCCACGGAGAGGTTCGGCCCCGCCGTCTTCTCGCTCTGCGCGTTGTCCAGCAGGATCGACGCGTCGCACCCCTGCAACAGACGGCGAGAGCCCGGACCGGTCAGTCAGAGCACAGAACCCGCAGGCTACAGCGACGGTGAGTCAGCGATCCACGGCGTGCGTGCCGAGCAGCTTTCGCGGGCGCAAAGGGCGGCGCAGCTTTGATGGCTGTCGCGCGCCATCGCCCGCCCATCCCATCGCCAGCTGGGCTCGGGGCGCGCATGTGAGCGGCGCACAGAGAAAAACGACAAGATTCGCTTTGCTCCCCTGTGCTAGGGCCCGGGCTACCGCTTGCGAATTTTTGACTGCGGATTATTAGTCAGTAAACAGTGATTACCGGGAGAAACAAAAATAATTAAAAGCCGTTGAAAAGAAAAGAAAGAAAAAAAACAGCGGTTTTCGCGCCGCGACCGGGGGAAGGTGACGTAATGCTTACGTATAGGTAAAAGGAGCAGAAGAAAAGGCGGTAGAGTTGAATCTCTCTCCATTACCGATCCCCCGCGGTAAAATCTGCTTCAGCTCACTTGGGCAGAAGCAGAAAGGGTCTGTATCCTCTGTATGCAGGTTTCTCCTTACGGCTCTTGAATGCATTCCGACTGCCTAGGCTTCTTGATTTGGGCATTTGGTAGGAAATGTTTCCAATCGATGCCGTGGATAAATGTGGGATCAATGTAGCTAGCCAGAAAATGGAACTCCGCAGTTAATTTCTTGCAGAAAGAAGAAACCACGGCTGCATCCCATTTCTCGTCGGCTGGCTGCTGGACACCGTGCCGACAAAGTGAACGCAAAGAGACCTACGCGAAATCGTCGTCCTAACTAGTATTCTAGTAACAGCTGAACAGATTAGGCAAAGCAGCAGTAATAGCCAATGGAGTCGCCGGTGATGGAGCTAGAGATGAGGAGGCGTAGGTAGCAGAGCTTGCGGCACGGACCTTGACGAAGCAGTCGTGGAAGTGGAGGCGGAGGAGCCTGGCGGGGAGGGCGGGGTTGGCGGCGACCATCTGCCAGGTGACGCTCTTGACGATGGAGTCCACGTTGGGGCAGCTCTTCTGGTAGAAGTTGTAGTCCAAGCCCGGGTTGCTCTCCAGGAGCCCCGCGCTGCCGCAGCTCACTAAATGGCCGAGGACCAGCACCCCCCACCACGCCACTGCCTCTGCCCCCGCTTGCCACCCTCCTCCTCCTACTGGCTGCCTCCTCATCTCTCCTCCTCTCTCTTCTTAACTGACAACACTGATATTGAGAGAGAGAAACAGAGAAGGGAACAGGGGGGGGGGGAGTGGTTTGGTTTGGCTTGTGCTTGTGTTTTTGTTTGGTTATGACGGTATCATTAAGGGGTGCCTCGGTGCCGCCTTTTATAGGCTCATTAACGGGGTGTTTCGTCATCAGCGTTGGGCGAAAGCAACAGCTAACGTGAGGAGGGACTAGGGGGAGGTCGCGCGGCGTCGGATGTCACCACTACGGGCTCATCACCTGCACGCACAGGCACAGCCAGCCAGCCAACAAGGACGGTGGCGTGGACGTGGTGATCTCGCTGAAGGGCTGGGCCTAGCGGCCAGTGCGGCTTTTCTTTCTTTCCTCCGTCTCGCCTTCGTCCAACCTCGTCTGGATCGACACCACCCGAATCCACCACCAACGACAACAAGGCTCGGCGTTGACCGTCTGGATTCGGACGCCTGTGAGGTCGTGAGCCAGCGATACAACATCTTGCGTGTGTTGTAGGATGCCGGCGATGGCGGTGGCCACGGTAACGATTAGCCTTGATGATGGTGGTGCTCCTCCACAGTGACAACAGACCATCCCAGGTGCCCAGAACCCATCACTCCGCTCCCCCTAACCCTAGCTGCACCTTGCCATAATGCAAAAGGGCCGGTCCTAGGTTGGCACGACACGACGTCGCCTAGCGCGCCAGTGGGTTGTACTTGGGCTTGCCTGAAGTGAGGTGGGTTGTATTGGCACGACACGACGGGTTGACCGTTCTCAGCAGCACGGCATAGTCCTAGCCCACGACCCAATGACCAGGTCTAGCTGTGCTGCGTGTGATGTGTCCCCTCCACTCCAAGTTGCGCAGTTTGTTTATGGTTTCAGTTGGAAGCTAGGTGAGACTCAGCGAGGGAGCTAGCGCCATGATTTGTCCATATCGCAAGGCGCAGACCCCACGCGCCACGCCTCGATATGATGGGACTCAGATTGCTTGCACCTGTATGTGGCGTACGAGTCTAGTCAGTGGCCAGGCCAGCCGCTAGTGGGAGCCCAAGCAGAATTGGTCATCGATAGAGGGAGGAGCTCTCCACGGAGTTTGAACAACGATAAGACTGCTCACCGGCAAGTTTAGGCAATAGCCTAGGGTCGCTAGGCGATGGCTCCGCCATGAGTCTTGGACTGTCTGATATATCGCGCGCGACTAGGAACGTGCAGATGCGTGCAGTGGCAACAATGGCTGCCGCGAGGCCGAGTCGAGCCACGAAGATGAGCCTACACACATACGTGCGAGAGCCAAAGCCAGTTTTGGCACTGTTTTGCACTGTATTTTCAAAAATAGCAGTATAACGCGCATATTGACAAACATGACGTTTCTGCCGTCCGGGGGCCAGGCAGCAGCGCCCGAGAGCGACACGCGATGCTGCCGCTGGCGGTAGGCGCCTGCCGCTCGAGGGGCAGACGGTAGGTAATCCTGCCGTCCAGCCATGGGGCGGCGGGTAATTAGGTCAGCTAATTAGCCAACCTAATTACCTACCTAATTTTTTGGTTTATTGTTTGTTTAAATTTTTAAATATAACAAATGAGCTTAAAAATTACGAAAATATACGTACAACCACTCGACACAACGTAACTCGCAGTGTAATTGTTGGGTAATTTTATCCGTTGCAAATGTCACTCAAAAATTCATACAATTTTGATATTTTTACGAGTTTTTACATATAACAAACGAGCTCTAAAAATCACAAAATTTTATGTGAAACTTTCTGATATAATAATAGTTATTGTGTAATTTTTTAGGAATTTTATGTTGTCTGAATTTGCTACGTTTAGTTGGGTTAACTTAATCATGAATTTACGAATATTTCACATTTATTTACAATTCACTCATCTGAGCCATTGCTATCGTCTCGCCGTGCTTGCCTGCCCGTACGTGACTTTGTCTTCCGTCGCGCATGAGTATGTCCCGTTGGGTACGTCAGTCGGTCTGGAGGTTGCGTATCGGGTTGGAGGAGGTATGGAGACCGTTCTGTCTGTTTAGTGGCTGGCGGTGGTCCAGTAGGCTGAGGTACAGTAGACTAAGTCCGGTAAGGGTCGAAATTGTCTAGCTAAGACATGCCGAACTGTGAGCCGCCCACAATAATGTCATGTATGATGGACTCCAGAAATCCCCCTTGTGGTGCGAAGGAGCTCTCACCCTGACCGTACGATGCAGCAGCGAAGCCGGAGGAACTTTGCCTACCGAAGTGTCCATACCCTTGGTATACCAAGAACACTGAGCTTTGACCTGCATACACTGCAAACCACCCGAATCCACCACCAACGGTATCGAGGCTTGGCATCGATCGTTTGGATTCGGACGCCTGTGAGATCGTGAGCCGGCTATACCACATCTTGTGTGTGTCGTGGTATGCCAGCGATGGCGGCGGCCATGGTGACG